>CAUYQV010146165.1:0-30235 GCA_963574575.1 Galagoides demidoff | reverse complement strand
CATGTCATTTGCTTAGTCATTGTATCAAAACATTTATATTCTAGTTCTAGAAAAGTTCACTTGTACCCTTGTTAGACAGATATATAGGTGATCTTTCCAGTCACCCTCCCACCACCCAACCGCCCTTCTCCCCTCCCTTTCTCCACCCCCTCCCCATATTCTTGGGCTAGAATTAAGTTGTATCTTTCGTTTGAGAGCTATAAATTAGTTTCATAAAAGGGCTGTGTACATTGGATACTTTTTCTTCCTTTCCTGTGATACTTTGCTAAGAAGAACATTTTCCAGTTCCATCCATGTAAACATGAAGGAGGTAAAGTCTCTGTGTTTCTTTAGGGCTGCATAGTATTCCATGGTTACTTTTCAATATTGTCATATTCCAAGGTTCTTGGGGGACATGAACTGGGGAGAGACTCTTAGTAATGATGAGGATTTACATAGTTTGAGTTATGTTGTGCTGAAATATTTTCAGAAAAAAAATGAACATAGAACAAAGAGAGTAATTGAATATTAATTGTATTCTAATTAATAGAGAATTGTTAAAATTATTTAGTCATTTTCCTGCATTTAAATCTGGGCAAGAAAAGTGGATCTTGATGAAATGATGTAAACTGGAAGATGATAAATGAAGTTCACACGTTAACAACTGTGTCTAATCTTCTTTGAGCTGCTAATAAGAGTAACAGTTTTAAAGACTTTCTTTTTTCAGGTATAACACATATACATGTTCATGAGTATATGTGTCCCTGTGCGTGTATATTTCCAACAGTGTAGCTTGATACAAAAGGAATGAGCCTTACAATCAAAAAAACCTAATTCAAATGAAATCTCAAATATCAACTAGCAGTGAAAATTTTGGCAAGTTATTTTTAAGTCCTTTGAACATAAATTTTATCATCTATAAAGATATCAGTATGTAGCTCATAATAATTGTTATGAATGATTTAAAAATTAATTTCCATAATCACCTGGCAACAGCTTGGCACAGCTTTCTTCTCCTTGATCAATTCTTTCTCCCTTTAGTTCATCCTTAAAGAAGTCAGGAAAGGCTCCCTCGAGCTGCTTGAAAGCTGTGATACTTTAGTAATGGGTTAGATTTGGTTACACAGTGATCATGATGAGAAGCCATGGACATGACCTATAAGAAATTGCAGTTTGTCTGAAGTCTAGTCAATAGACTCCAAACATCTTAAAATATTACAGGTAAAGTGTATCAGACATCAACTTTCCTGAGATGATTAATTCATCTCACTTCATGTACCAACTTGATTTGATTGGTGGTAACAGCTTGGGCTCTTTTTTGAGACAAATCCCAGGGCGGTGGCCATTCACAAAGTGTCCTGTTAAAATTCTGCCTTGGTTGTATGTGTTAGTCAGGATGCCCTGGGGGATGAGCACCAAAAATTGACTACACATGGATTTAGTCTGCTAAAATCAAATTTGTGGCAAAGATTTACAGTATCTGAAGGAATGAAATGGATAGCCGAAGAACTTGCTCAGAACCAGGGTAGTTGCAAGAAGCCAGGTGGTATAATAGAAAATAAATGGAGATATTTCCATTTACAGAATTATGACAATACAGCAGAGTTTAAAAATGTCCTCTGTGCTCAGTGTAAATCCTCTCAAGATGTAAAGTCTCTAGCAGAGAGAAATTGAAAGTTTTAGATCCTTTTACATACTGTGTCCATATTTTAGGACAGCATACAATATTACCAGCAGCTTATAATGGGGTAAAATGGATCCCCCAAAATATAAAGAGCATTGTGACTGAACTAGAAGGGGATGGGTAAGGTGTAAGGTGGGGTCAAAACCCAGCTAACGTTCTATGGATTGGCACGAACTGCTGAATGAAAACGCTTCTTTCTTTTCGTCCTTCAGTAACACCCTTACGCTCGGAAAGTTAAACTCTGAATAAAGAAGGGGGTTATAGTTAGCGAAAGGAAACTTAAAGTTGGTTCATTCTTCTGTGAAGGTCACACAAACATGAATCACAATTCATCTACAAAAACACCGAAACGTCTTAAGAGAATTACTACAGCACAGGAGTAACTTAGGTAATAAGTCAGTCTGATTCAATATACTTAATTCAAGCATTTACAAGGTGGAGTTTGAAATCAATAAGCATTAGATTCTTTTATCAGATGCAAGGTCTTCCAATAATATTTTAGCTCAAAGGAGTTCCCAGTGAAGAATATGAAGGGGCACTCTTATGCTGTAGTGAGACCCAAAGAGCACTGCTTGCTACTATTAGAATCAAAGATCTAAACATAAAGAGATATATTATTGTCTATTCTAAAGACGAATAAGAGCCAGGCGTTGTTTCTAAATAGCTCCTGAGGTCAGAAACAGATTAGTAACCTTTTGCCTTGCATCTGACTTGTGTGGTACACACACCAAAGAATGCTCACTTTCGTTTTGAGTGACAAAAATACAGAAGAAAATGTCCTGTATCCACTATCAAAGTCCAAATGCTATATTTGATACAGTAAAAGAAAATTATATGAGATGGAAGCAATGGTCATCAATGAATATGTCAATGTATTTGTTTTCCGGTTTTGACTTCATGATTTTTGTGCAGAATGCCAAGAATTCTTTCAGATCTATGATGGGTGGAATCAACTCTCAGTTATAATGCAGACGAATTCTCTGAAAATTGTCTGAATACTTCAAAGGAATGGTTTGCCTTATCATACTCTCACTATTCTGAATTTCTTCATTGCCTTGCTTTTCTGCTCGTTTGATCACAAGTTACGCTTTAAAAGTATATATGTGTATTGTTTGGGAATAATGAGGAAACTTTGCTCCTACCAGCTGGCCTAAACATTAAAAAAAAAAACACAAATACAAAAGTACATTTTTTCAGTTCATAAAAACCTCTCTAATGAGACAGATGAAAATATGAATTGCTTCTAATGAGCTCAGAATTGCATATACTTCCCTTGGTTTAATTTTCTGAGTGTTCATAGATATTTGTTGTTGTGCTTATTATGAAACAAGAAGTGGCCACTAGGCTGTGATAAACCAATTTGTGAGATTAAAGTGCTGAACTTGAGCGGTTTCATTAAATTCTAAGTCATGAGTTGAAATCGGAATTTTAAAAGCCTCTTTTTCTTATTTACACAAGACCCACAGCATTTATGCAGGCAGAAAGTCATGCCAATTAATGCTGACTCTGTTGATGAGGTCTAGAAGGACCCCTTAAAAATGTTGCCTTTTCACCACATCTGCCCTCCCCGTTCACCCTCACTCTTACCCCCTGCAAAATGCAAAGCTCAGGTTTTAATGTCATGGAATTTCAACACCCTGTATTACTCCAAACCTTTTTCCTGGCTAGTATTCATTTATACATGTTTTAAAATAAGCTCCTCTATGCCTAATTTAACGTGTTATATCTGGGGAGTTATAGAAAACCAGTTTATCAAACTGAAAAGCAAATGATCAATGCAGTGTGCTCTGTTTCTTATATAAAGATGAACAGATTACAGTACTATTATTCGTATGCAAACAACAACATCGAGTTAATTAGTGGTGCTACTTAGAAATTATGGGTTTCTCAAAAAACTGCAGGGTGTAATAAAGTAGAATAGAAGATCATTAGCTTTCAGTAATGAAGTTCAAGGAAAATAAACACAGTCCTGCCATTCTTTAACCCACAAGAGCCAATTTACACTATGTAATCTGAATATAAACATATACCACTTAATTCATATTAAGTGAAATATACATTTTGGTGTTTAGTGAAACACATAAGTAGATTTAAACTGTTATCAAGCACATCTTCAATGGATCTTAACATTCCCAATTTCACCTGTTAATGTACTTAAACCGGGTGGCCTCAGGCATGTCAATGGAAAGATTATTCATATGATTTGAAATAACTGAGCTTTCTTAATGTACTATTCACCAACACCCCTATATCCCTACCATATTATTCTTTCCGCCCATGTAATTTTTCATAGTATATGTTTACATACATGTCTGTGAGTGTGTGTGTGTGTGTGTGTGTGTGTGCATTTTACCCACCTCACAGGAAAAAGAGAGTATCCATTCTAGGCCATAATTTATTTATGATTTTGAGTCTTCCGTCTTTCTATAAGCTCTCTAAAAATAAAACAAAATTTAAAAGTGTTACATTCCAGTAGTTCGTAACACAATGCCAGTACGTACAGGACCAGGGTTTTCCCACATTTGATGTTCTTTAGCTAGTGTTAGAATGTTAACATATATGGAGTCTGTAACTCTGGAGCATATGACTTAATTTCTATATGGCTCAGTTTTCTCACCTCCAAAGTGAGACTCCTACAGCACTTAAACTAATTAAAGGGAGAGTGTCATCAGTACAGCGCCTAACTAGTCAGAGGCCTTGGATAAACGCTGGTTACAGTCTGTCTCCTTCCTTAACCACCATGACATCTGCCAGCTGCAGGCTTCTGCTGCACGTTGTTGGTGAGAAATGACTAAGCGAGCAATTTGTCCTTCGATTGTGAGTAAAGTCGAGGTACACCAAGTGTGTCCTGATGGATTGCATGCTGCTAAGCGCTCACAAGAACTTAAAATGAGAATTATCCTTTCTAACAGCATGAGCAATCAAAAAAAAAATAAAATAAAATAAAAAAGGACCTCCTGAAGATACGATTTTTGTTTTGTTTTGTATTTCAAAGTCTTGGCAATATTTGGGTCCTTAAGAATCCTTTGAATGCACACCATGAAGAAACATAAATTTTTAGGAAATGGTGCTGGAGGAGGCATGAAAGCTTTCCAAATGGCAAATGCACTCTCCTGGCAGGGGGCCACAACATTATGCCCTGAGTGAAAGTATCTGTGTCCCCTCCCTCTGGCTTCTGCCAACATTGCTAAGTCAAAGGCCCTTCACGTAATTTCAACACTTGAGGAATTACCCTCACACCTGGAGAACCTCTAATAAGCAGGATAAAACACCAGAAAATGTTTTCCAAAGTTGACTCTGCAACATTTGATCAGGTTATGTTATAATAGGCTCCTGCCCTCAAAGCCGCTGCAGAGGGAAACTGCTTTCAGAAGGAAAATCTGGGTAGCACAGAGCGGCTTCCCTGGGTATGTGTGGACGTGTGAATAGGTACACACACACACACACACACGTTCACGTGTACATAAACATGCACATGACAACCAGGAGACTTAAGAAAATATAATTAAGAAACAAAAGTAAAACACATGAAGATAAGTGGAAACACTGTAAAATAAAAAGAGTTTTGTTTTGTGTTATTTTTTCCACTAAGTTTATAGGAGGCTTTGCATGCTTCTCAGCTGGAAAATGATGACCCTTAAAACATTAACCTACATGTAAATCCGTGGAAGGAGAGTGAAGGTCTTCCTAATGCAACAGCAAGGGCAGAAAAGAGAAGTAGAAAGAGGCCCTAGATTGGGGCCTCAATCTTTCTCAATTTGCTTTTATGTGGTCTATCATCATCTAAGAAGCTCTACCTCTCCTCCTAGAAGACAATTTTTTATATTTGACTCCCTGTAGGATGTTTCCTTGCTTTAATGATACCTTAAGTAAAACATTCAATTAACAGATGTATGTCTGCCTTCTGCACTAAATACTACATACTAATACTAAACCACGAGCAGCCTGGCTGTAAATGAAGACTGTTAGCTGAACAATTAGCATTTAAGGCAAGAATGACCTTAGTTCCATGTGAAGGATACGGACTCTAATATCAGGCCTATGACCAAACTGCCAAGATAGAAAGCTCCTAGCTCCAGCCCAGAGGACAGCGGCTAATGGTGTGATACTTGGGCAGTGAAACATAAAGGACAAACTAGTGCGATTATGTCTTATTTGTGTTGACTGAGAAACTGAGAAAGGTCTCTCAGACCTGAGAGTGCCAGCAAATGAGGATAGAAATGGCCTGTCGCGTTTGTCTCCTTTGTCACTGCTGTGCTGTTTAAAAACCTAATTTCAGCGAGGTCTTTCTCCCCAGGGAGATTCTCTTAAATTGTGTCAGTTGCAAGGGCTCATTTATTAACAAGGGCCACAAAATAGAATGCAAGGAAAGAAACATTTGCTTTGTTATTAAATAGGTTATTGTTGGTTTTAATTTAAAACATACATCATGTGGTTCCTACGTTTGGCCAGGACCTCTGCTTGTCACTGTGAATACAAAGATGAAAAATACCTTCTGACTTCCATGGATGTGTGTAGACTGTACCGAGTCGGAATACACCTCAGCCAGTCCACACATTTAAACTTACATGACGTACTTAACCTATAACAGTAAGTCAGATTTCATGGTTTTACAGAATTTAAAATCGTATATTAAATTTTTTATAAAATTTCCATGTTTAGGGCAGTGAGACTACTCTGCACAATAATAACAGTAGATACACATACTAGAAATTTGTCTGAGTCCACAGAATGTACAACACCAAGAGTGAATGCTCATGTACACTATGGATGTTGGGTGATAATGAAATGTCCTTGTGAGTTCATCAGTTTTAACAAGTATATCACTTCCCCTCTCCGGAGGGGGATGGCTGAGCTTGTGTATGGAGGGGGAGGGAGGATATTGGAAATTTCTGTACCTTCTCTCAATTTGGCTATGAACCTGAACTTTCGCTCAAACAAGCAAATTATTTTTTATTTTTTTTAATTTTATAAATGTTACAATCTTCAAATTTCTCGTTTTGCTAACATTATGCCTTTATGCTTTGAGGTTTAATCATTTTAATTCCTGTGTCCCTTGTTTGTGTTAGCTCCTATGGATGCAACTATTGTTTGTCTCTAAAAATATTTAAGTTTTTTCTCCTATCTAATTGTTCTTCAAGATCATTCTGACTCCTCCGTACTGTGCAAGTGTCCATAACTGTCTTACTTATCTTCTTTTAAACTTATTCAAATGACTTAATAGTTGGTAGCCTATGAAAATAAATTTGCTGCTTCTTGCATTTTTAAGGTCATTTTGTTTAATAAATGGTACATAGAAAAAATTTTTTTTCAATTTTTCATAATGCCCAGGGTAAACAATTCTCTTGCCCCAGACTCCCAGGTAGCCTGGACTACAGGCGCCTGCCACAACGCCCTGCTATTTTTTGTTACAGTTGTCACCATTGCTGTTTAGCTGTCCTGGGCCCCATTAGAACCCAGCAGCCTGGGTGTATGTGACTGTGCTATGGGCACGGAGGCCACATTGTGGTTTTAATTTACATTTTCCTGATGATTAGTGGTGTGGAACTTTTTTTTTTTTTTCATATGTCTGTTGGTCATTTGTATATCTTCTTTTGAAAAAAATCTCTGTGCACATCTTTTGCTCACTTTTTAATGGGACTTAAAAAAAAATGTTAGGGATTCATGGAGGGTACAAAGAACCAGGTTACATTGATTGCATTTGTTAGGTAAAGTCCCTCTTATAATTGTGTCCTGCCCCCAAAAGGTGTGCTACACACCCTGACCCCCCACACCCCTCCCCCTTTCCCTCTCTCTACTCTTCCCTTCTCCATGCTCTACCCCTCCCCATCCTCCTCACCATGTACTAGCTCATCAACTGTTCTCATATGAGAAGTCCCCATTCTTGCTTCTCCATTCTTGTGATGCTTTACTAAGAATGATGTGTTCCACTTCCATCCAGGTTAATACAAAGGATGTAAAGTCTCCATCTATTTTAATGGCGGAATAGTATTCCATGGTGTACATAATACCATTTATATACCAAGTAATGTTTATTTTTTTTATTTGATTGTTGTATTTGGGAACTTGTAGAACTTTCTTAGAACTAATACAGTATTGGTAGATCATTCTGAATTTTCTTGTTAGGAAACCATGCCATTTAGCTTGTGACATTCTGTTTTCTTTTCTCTGTAATTCTTAATTTTTTTTCCCTTTCCTTTCTTTCTACCTTCTGATTTTCTTCCTTTTATTGCTTATTGTTCTCTTATGTTAACGTGTGGAGTGCCTAACATAATTTTGAACAAAATCTGTGAGAAAAGGGATCCTTAATGTGTTCCTGACAAAATTGAAATAATGTTAAAATTTTACTCTTCATAGTCTGGCTTTCCAGAGGTTATTATATCCTTGTCAGGTAAAACATGTTCACTTGTATTTTTGGCTTACATACTTTTTTATGAATAAAGGTTGAGTTTCCTACAATGTGTTTGTACAGATCTGAAACTGGTCCTAAACTTTTTACTTCTGTTCATGTGTGCTGTGGGGTAGCCTGCTTTATTATCAAAAAGTCATATAGGCAAATTTTATTTGTTTGTTAAAGTTTTCTGAAACAATAAGTATATGATAAAGACGAACTGATATCTGAAATTAGGTAAACTTACGAGTATTTTCTACTTGTCACTTTTGAGGGAAATAATTTTATTGCAATTTAAAATCCTTTCATGAAAATCAGTTTATGGAGTCTTTGTTTCTGGTCAAATTCGGTAATTATAATTTCCTACAGACTAACGTATTTCATCCAAGCTTTCAAAATTAATTGATATTTAATTATTCATAGAATATGCTAACTAGTTTTAAATGTCAATGTAATTATGTATTTTAAATTTCTAATCATATTAGTTTTTTGATCAGTCTTTTTATATTTGTCTATTACATGAAATATAATTTTAACAGTTTTATTTTGGATAATTATTTTTGTTGTATTTTTTATTTCACTAATTTCTGTTATCAGTATTTCCTTCACTTTGCTTTATTGAACAAGTACTTTTTTTTTCATTTTAAATTTTAGTTTGAAGAACTAACTCCTTTATTTTTGTGTGTACTTTTAAACTTTATAATACTTATATTTGTTGCTGAAAATGTATTTAAGGGTTTTCAGCATGCCTCCTGGGTGAGGGCTCAACTACAACTTGAACTTTACCTTAGAAATGAAAACAATGTAGCCTAAACATTTGTACCCTCATATCAATCCAAAATTTAAAAACAACACTCTTTTACTTATGGTTAGCTGTGTTTCACACATTTTTTTGTGTGTTATATGTTGTGTATCTTGTTTTTAAATTTCAGATATTTTCCAGTATAAGCTTTTAACCAATGGATCATTTAAGAATTAATTTTTAAAGTTTCAAAATAAATGCTTGTGTGAATGCATTTGGTATTTAATTATCTTTTTACACTAAATTTCAGTGTAATTTCTTTTTCTTTTTTTTTTTTATTGAGACGGAGCCTCAAGCTATCCTTCTGGGTAGAGTGCCATGGCATCACAGCTCATAGCAACCTCCAACTCCTAGGCTCAAGCGAGTCTCCTGCCTCCGCCTCCCAAGTAGCTGGGACCACAGGCACCCGCTACAACGCCCGGCCATTTTTTGGTTGCAGCCATCATTGTTGTTTGGCGGGCCTGGTCTGGGGATTCGAACCCACCACCCTAGGTGTACATGGCTGGCACCTTAGCCGATTGAGCCACGGGCGCCGAGCCAGTGTAATTTCAATGTAGTAAAATATGTGTTCTATGTTGTAATACTTTTCCTTAATTTTTTGTGATTCCTGTGATTTTATGTTGTATATATTGAGAAATTTCTACCTCTCATATACATATACACACATATATATGTATATAGAGAGAGGCAGAAATTTCTCAATATATAAAACACAAATAAATATCCTATATATGTACATATGTGCATATATAAAAATATATATAGACATTTCTCAATATATAAAACATAAAATCACAAATACATATATGTGTGTATATATATCAGTTGGACTGAAATTGTTAATTTTGCATTAAATATCCTATAAGCAACATTTTCTATCAGTTTATGGTGAAGGAGTACTAAATTATCACTTTATGTGGATTATCTTTCTTTATATTGTTACTAATTTTTGTTGTGTTGTAATACCTTCTAGGCTCTTTTTATTAATATGTAGCACCTATTTTTATCTGTGTTAAAGTTTCTGTTTCAAGTTTTATTTTGTGTTTCATTGTTATAACCATATTAACTTTGGGGAGTTACATTTACATACTAAATTTTTTTCTCTCTTTTTACAGTTAAATGTTTTATACAGATTTGTGGTTTTGCTTTACCTTTCTTATAACCATTACACAATAATGTGTTTTATCTTTGGGTAGATTTTTAATAATTGTCTGTCTGTTCTGTAAACATCGTAATTGAGTTTCTGCCATCACACCGTCTTCTGTTAGATGAGAATGGTGTTTCATGCTCTCTCCTATTTTCTCCTTCTGCTACTGCTGTTAATTCAGAAACTATAGATTTTATTCTTTCTTTACACTTGATCTTGGCCAAAAGGCTGAGAAGCAATTTTTATTCTTTCTTTGGTGGCAGCACATTATTATTCCTTATTACTATTTATTAGTCTGAAATTGTTATGGTTGATATTTAAATATATGTGTCTGAGAAATACTGAAGACTCGGTCAATAGTACCTATTTTTTCCTTCCCTTTGTATTTGAAAACAATCAAAATACAAATCAAAATACAAATGCTGTCATTTGTATTGTTTGACAAATGTGTCAAAACATATAGTTATAAGTGGTAAGAGTAATACAGATGAAGCCATTAGAGTAGTGTGTGTGGCCATATGGGTTGGAAACACTTTATCCCTCAGTTAGATAGACCTTTGCCCAGCCATTAGCATAGGAGTCACTGTCAGAGCTCCCTCCACGAGGACCATGAGAACAAGACAACCATTAGTTGAAGTTGTGAACGTATTTTATCAATTGCTAAGAACACTACTGTTTCTTTTATCCCACACATTCCATTTGGATTCATATCTTCCTGTCCTTTGATAGTTTGAGGGGCAATCAAATCAAGACTCACTTTTATCTTCCAGTTCTGAAATCCTTCAGCCATTATTATTTCAAATATTTCTTTTCCTGCATTGTCTCAATTATCCCCCTCTCTAATCCTTACTAAAGTGCAAATTCAATCTCCAAACTATTCTCTATGTCTCTTCTGTGGTGTCTTTTTTTTTTTTTTTTTATTTCACTGTGCTGTATTTTCACTAAATTCTTTACCAATTGACTTAAGTAATTTCCTTCATGTCCTTACCTGTACTAGAATTTATAGAATCTATTGAGTACTTACTTACTTATTTTTTATTTAGCAGTAATTTATTATTATTTCCATGACATATTTTTAATATTTAAGTTATTTTATTTCCACTTATTTCATTTTGCCAGTTTTTATTACTTTTTTCCTTTTTTTTTTCTTTTATTGAGACAGAGCCTCAAGCTGTTGCCCTGGATAGAGTGCTGTGGCATCACAGCTCACAGAAACTTCCAACTCCTGGCTCAAGCAATTTTCCTGCCTCTGCCTCCCAAGTAGCTGGGACCACAGGTGCTGGCTATTTTTTGTTGCAGCCGTCATTGTTGTTTGGTGGGCCTGGGCTGGATGCGAACCGGCCAGCTGAGGTGTATGTGGCTGGCGCCTTAGCTGCTTGAACCACAGGTGCTGAGCCCAAGATTTTATTTCATAATTTTCTTTTATATGTAAATGGAAGCATTTCATCAACCACTTTGATCATATAAACATTCATAGTTTAAAATATTTATCAATTTGTTCAACTAAGATTAAATTTACCTGGAAAGCATTTATTGCCAATTTCACTGATTATTCTCAGTACATATTTTTTATATGCTTAGAAAGTTTTCATTTGTAGACTCACTTATTTTTGAAAATAATTCTCATGGTGGTGGTGGTGGTAGTTTGTTTCTTTGTGCCTCCTCTATCTTAACTCTTGCGTGTATATATCTTTTGTGTGTCTTTACCCAGCTACTAGGATCTCCATCTAGAATCACATTTCTAAGAGGTCTGACAAGTAGATTCATGAACTCATCCTAAGAAATGGGCTACATACTTCATTCCTGAATATATCACTATCGTCACCTTTGAAGTACTGCTCTTGGGAAGCCATGCACCAACACCAGCACCTAGTCCACCCTTCAAAGCAATTTTGGGGCTCCTTTTCTGGAATTGCCATCAAGGCTGTAATCATAGTATTCTTGAAGTCCTGGATGTCATCAAAATGTCTTCCTTTCAATATCTTCTTTATCTTTAGGTAAAGACAAAAGTCACTGGGGGCCAGATGAGGTGAGTAGGAAGCGCATTCCAATACAGATATTTGTTTAGTGACTAAAAACTCCCTTACATACAAAGCCACGTGAACTGGTACATTGTTGTGATGCAAGAGCCACACCTTTCTCATCTTCAGTTAAGATTCTCATAACTATTTTGGGGCATTGTGGTGGCCACCTATAGTCCCAGCTACTTGGGAGGTTGAGAAGAGGATAACTTCAGCCCAGGAGTTTGAGGTTGCTGTGAGCTGTGACACCACAGCAATCTACAAAGGCTGATAAAGTGAGACTCTGTCTCAAAAAAAAAAAAAGATTTTTTGTAACTTTTTCTCCATAGATGTTATTTGGTCAGCTGCTTCTCACAGTCAGCTGATGATTTTAATGCACTATTTGACAAATTTTTGCAATCTTTTCCTCAGTTCTGCTCATTACTGGCCATGTTGACCTCACTTCTTCATCAGTGATGCTTTCTCTTCCCTTGGAAAAATCTTTAATCCATTTGTACACTGCCATTTTCTTCATGACTTTATCTCTATAAACTTGAAATAACATGACCCTGATTTCACTTCTATTCTTGCCACGTTTAACAAGAAATTTATGGATGTTTGTTCATTGCTCTAATTCAAGCTCCAACATGATTTTGAAGGACACAAAATCATATAGTGATAAAAACGGATGCTACTTAGGAAGACTGCCACATGTTGGAGGGAACACAGCTGTGAAACGCTGATATTCCAAGGTTATAAAACCTTACTGAGTTGTTTGTACTGTGTTACCCACCCAGACGCACAGTGACAGGTTCAAGAACTTAATTTTTAGACCATTGATTATGGTATTTCATGACTTTCAGTGATAATAAGCACAACCCAGATTCATCTGATTCAGGGTGGTCACAGATCTGCCCACTTGATGCATAAGACCTCTGTTCCAGTTGCTTGTCAAAAGGAGCTTAGAAGCATTTTTCTGTGATGACTTTTTCTTCAATTGGTGAGTCTAGTTTTTGAATGCTGGTTAATATAAAATTACTTTAATTTTCTATGAAAATAACTCAACTCCTAACAGCTACTGTTTTCTTCTGAACACAGTGCCTAAAGGCCCAGAGCTTTAATCTTATTTGTTATGTTTCTGGATGTTTCTTCACCATAGAAACTTTTAGGTTGCTTTCATGATAACCCAGATATTTTTGTTTCCTTTCTCCATTGTTTTTTTATATTGTTTGGGATTCATTGAGTATACAAAGAATTAGGTTGCATTTGTTAGATAAAGTCCCTCTTATAATTGTGTCCCCCCCCCAAGAGGTGTGGCATACACCATGGTCCCCTCCCCCCTCCACTCCCTTTTGCCTCTTTTTTTTTTTTTTTTGGTAGTTTTTGGCCTAGGCTGGATTTGAACCAGCCACCTCTGGTATATGGAGCTGGCGCCCTACTCCTTTGAGCCACAGATTCTGCCTCCCTTCTCCATTTTTAATTGTTATTAGTGGGCATTTGGAACACAAAGGATTCCTCAAAGCATGAATTTTTTGCAACTTGTTGAAAACATTTAGAAAGTTGTTTTTGTTTTTAACTCAGTGCCATAATATGATGACTTAACAATCTAGAGTTTATCCTTTTTTATAGCTATACACCAACAACAAAATACATTTGATGTAAAAAATCCAGGGTTTATGATTATCCATTAAAAATAATTGGGAAGCCACTATTCATACACAATAGAAATGAA
This sequence comes from Galagoides demidoff, assembly GCA_963574575.1. Taxonomy (NCBI): domain Eukaryota; kingdom Metazoa; phylum Chordata; class Mammalia; order Primates; family Galagidae; genus Galagoides; species Galagoides demidoff. The sequence continues at coordinate 16,500 of CAUYQV010146165.1, read as the reverse complement.
TCAGAGGCTGCACTTATAAGGAAAACATGTTTTATTTATAGAAATGTCACTTGTCACTTCTTACCAGCTATATTATATGAGCAATCTGTTTAATCTTTCTAATGCTCGCTCTTCATTAAGCAAATGCAAATGTTGATGGCTACATCATGAAAATGCCATGAAAATCAAGGAAAGTTGAGGATAATAAAACCCATAAGTGTTTTGTGACTAGTAGAACACAGGAGAAATCACAAGATCTAAACACCATGGTTATTATTGTTACTACTAGTCTTGTTATTATTATTACTAACTTAAAGTTTCAATAAACTGTTAACAAACTGTGATTTCACACTTTTATGTTTTATCAAGAGAGGTTTTAAAAAGAAAAACAAAACATTTCATGAAGGCAAAAGTTTTCCTTCAAACTTCAAAAGTAAATACAACTAAACCACATTAGCAACACAAGCTCTTTTTACACATTTAATCAGTATTAATGTTGTCTACTTCTAAATAACTCCGAACTGCCATATGGAATCTAAGAATTGCTATATGGAAATGCACCAATAAAAGACTGTCTTGAACTCCAAAGTAGGTGGAATTTGATTATCTCTTCCAAGAGCATTAAACTCAGAGAGAAAGACCAGTCAAATGTCAAAGGAGCTCAAGAAAAAATGGTGTCTTTTTTTCTAAACATACTACTATGATGTAGTAAAAACTGTTAGAAGACAGAAGTTGCTGAGAGCAGACGTGAGGCATTTACCGTAGTTGAATAGGAACAGGTGAAGGTTATTTTCTCTGGTCTTCTGACAGCATGTCCCATTGATATATTTAAAGATGAATTTAATCTGGGCAATATTAATGTCATTAAAATAAACCAAGAGATAAAATAAGCCACTGACAATAGGTCCTGACTACAGGCACCTGTTTTATGACATGGACTCTGTGACACGTGCTTTTCACTTTATGCCTGCTTTAGAACTGAGTTTTTGGTGGTCACTACTACTACGGAGCTAAGAGCTGACTACATAGGGTTTTTCTGCCTTCTATATTTTTTTCATAAACACTGAGACTAGTGGGGGTCTTAGATGTGGTGGGCTCATGCTCGCATCTGATTTCCTAGCCTCAATAAATAATTTATGTATAAAACCACTGACTTATGATGATAAGGAAATGTTGCTGAACAGGAAAGGGCAAAATTTCCAACATCTGCTATGCCATGAATTTAACTGTGAATGACCAATTGATTTTGGATTCTCAAATTAAAGTGTGCATACGCATTTCTTTAAGGAAAATTGCCTATTTCAGTGAGAAATGATTATTTCAATTTTATGGTTATCTAAATCACCCAAGAAATTGTCCTAACCTAAGGGAAAGTTCTACTAATGATTGAACCAATCATTTTCATATCAAGGAACCATGGGACTAAGAAGTAAAATACTTAGCAAGCAAAAATAGTGGGTTTTTTTTATTTACTCTCATAAAAATTTCATGAATTTGGCAAATATTACTTAGGTTTCTTTTCTCACCCAAATTTATTCAAAGCAAACTCACAATTACAGCCAGTTATTAACTTAATGAACATTCTGCAAAATTCTAAATCAACAATTAGTCCAACTTAGAAACAATTTGACAAGAATTAAATCCGATTAAGTCTGTACAAATGGGCATACTTCTTGACTGGTTTGTTCTGGACCAGTATCTGATTTTAATGTGTTTTATTGAAATCTCCTTCAGCTAACACTGACATTAAGATAAGAAAATATCACTTAAAAGTATTTTCCACAAATATTACAAATTAACTAAATGTGGAAGTCTAGGGCCATATAACAGGGGCCCAGAGGGCATATGAGGCTCATACTCAAAGTTTTAATATACTTTAACTTTTATTATCAAATTTGTATACTGAAACATACTTTTTGAAACAACAATAAATGATTGCCTTTGTAGGTTTTGTGAGACAGTTATCAATGATAGTGGTGATTTCTTTTTTAAGCTCGGATGGGATGACATGAAATTAAGTGCTAATTGTTATGAAGAGTCACTAGGAAAGTTCTGAGATAGATGGTGTTAAAGTCCGCTATTTCACTCCAGGAAATACAGTTGGCAACTGAATTCTTATTTCCCCATGCATGTTTCATCTTGCTTGGCTTAACATTTTTGCTGAGAAGGCTTCATTTGTTTCCATCCGTGAGGCCTTCAGTCAGCATAAATTATAGACCTGGGAGGAGAGCACCTTCACATGATGATTTTCTATGATGTTGGAAGTGAGTTAAGCGAATCCCAAAGCCTTGAGCATTTGCAGTAGATTTTTGGGACCTTCAGTCCTCCCACATGACAACTTTTCAGTGGTTTCAAGAATTTATAAGAGGCTGAACTTCACTGCAAGATGAGAAGAGGAGTGTTCATATGACCACAGTCACTGAGGAGAGTATCACCAGGGGGAAGAAATCATTCACCAAAACAATCAAGTGGCATTTAAGGACATTCAAGTGTCACTACAGATTGGATCACCATCAGGAGTCCAAAATGCCGCATAATTATCTTTGCACCAGGGAAGTTTCATCCCATTAGGTGCCTCCCACTTTGACAGATGAATGAAAGTGTGTGCATGTTGAATGGTATGAAAGGAATCTGGTCAGATTCATGGGAGTCAAGTCCAGAGATGTTTCTGACATCATTACTGGTGATGAAACCTGTATTTGCTACTGTGATCCAGAGAATAAGCGTCAGTGGACAGTGTAAATTTTTATCAATAAAAGTCCACCAATAAAACTGAAGTGGCAAAAAAACAAAAATAAACAAACAAACAAAAAAACTGGAGCAGCCCCAAAGTGTTGAAAAGAAAATGGTAGAAATATTCTACTCCAAAACCGGTCGTGTCCCAACTGTTCCTCTAGAGGATGAAAGGACTATTATTCTCAATAGTACACAAAAGTCTGCCTACCATAGTTTTCTGGTAGCTTCAAAGTGGTAGCCAGAGACAGGACTGCAGGGAATCATCTTGCACCATGACAACGTATCTGCCCACTCAGCCAACATTGCCATTCAGTTCCTGGAGTTGACAGAGGTTACATTTATGACTCATCCATTCTATTGTCCTGACCTGATCCCAAGGATTATTTCCTAGTCTGTATGGTCAAAAATTGCATGCACAGAAGGAGGTTCTCCAACCCTGAAAAAGCTGCCTACGCCTACAAAAGTGAGCTCACCGCACTTGAAGGAATTGACTGGGGAAAGTGTTTTCACACGTGGTTACAAAACTTCAAAAGTGAATAGAATGTCATGGAAATCATTTTGGAAAATATAGTAATCAGAATGACTTTACTCAATTTTTGTGTATTTCAAAACTTTCATCATGCCTTCAAAACACATTCAGGCCCGTGAAATTTTCTACGAACATCAAACATGACAAAGCATCTTATATGGCCAAGTGCCTCAGTTGCATTTTTTCCCCCATTTTAGAAATAAATGTCCTGAGGGGCTATGTACATTGTTGAAAGCCACATAGCTAGGAAAAGAAACATGATATGAGAATAGAATCTGATTTAGAGACAATGCATGTATTAGATTTAGTAGAAAATAGGTATATTCTGTACTACCTCTTTTGTATACTAATCAGATTAAAAAAATCTTTTACTACTTTTTAATTGAAAAAGAAAGACTTACTTTGGAATTAAAGAACCAACAGCAATGAAGGAACATCAACAAAGATTTTGCATACATTTTAGAGAGTATAATGGATGAAAATAAAGGGAGAACAATAGATTCTGGACTCCATGACTTCCTGGACATTTTGAATATTAAATCCTTCCACTCATTTCCTGCACACATAAAGTACTTTCTGAAATTTAAAAGGAATACAATTTGAGATAATTTAAATTGGAAGTTTTTTTTTTTTAAATATGGATGCTCTTGCAGAGACTACAAGTTGAATTCTTTTGACAACTTTAGAAATAAAAGCAGTGAAGCTTACAAATGTAAATCATTTCTAAATTGTACCTTTGGTAGGAGGGCAGTTCAGGGGAGAGAGCAAGGCAGCCCACAGAAATGAATGTCCCTTCCCCCGGGAGCTTCCTCCTCCAAGCTGGACGTCTTTCTGAATGATGAGCCTGAGATCAATGGCTCCCAAGCTATGGATTTCCTGTAGCTGCCCTCTAGCTTCTGCTGCAAGGTCAGGCCACAAGAGCAGCAGGACTCCCACATCTTTTGAAACACTTGTTAAATTCTATAAAGAATGTCCAGAGAAAGAAATTTTGTAAAAGTGCAGAAATATTGTATTTTCTTGAGAAGAAAAGTATGTGGTAGAGAGATGGAAAGAACATTAGAGAGAGAATCCAGAAATGTTGTCTTAGCCAGGGTCATTGGCAATATGACCTAGACATTGAAATACATATCTTTGAAACTTGGCATAACAAAGGCCATGGGTACCCCACTCATTTTCTTGGCCAAGAGTGTCTTACTATGATTACCTACTATTCTCTGCCTGTTTTCTCTAGGGGAATATTGGGGAGCTTATGACTTAATGTCCTGAGAGCATTTTTCAATCAATAACTCATGAGAGTTGGTTCCTAACTGCTGAGCTTCCTGCTTCTAGCTTTCACCTACCATCCCAAGGTCTTCCTGGGGCCAGCAGGGTAAGCACCGTGTGCCTGTGACTGAAATCTCTTCCTTAAGGCACCTTGTTCGGATTTTCTTCTTTTCTCTGTCTCTTGTTGCTGCCTCAGTCTCAGTCCTTTTTGGAACCACTGCTACATAAACGATTTAGACATAAATCTTTTGCTCAGTGTTTGTTTTAGGTCAAAAACAACCTAGGAGACTAGTTTCTTTCCCCCTTTAAAAAATTCACTCATGGGAGTTTGCTTTAGCTCCAACATGTAAAAAATGTAGAATCTGTTACTCTTACCGTTATTCTAAGAAAAGAACAGACTAAACTGAATTTTAACTTCTTTTCTTGGGCCTGTCAGAGAACACCCATCACCCTAAGGTGATCACCGGAACGTCTGGTGAGACAGGAGCAGTGAGTAAATCTGGTTACCTGGAGCAGAAGATTCTGGAGCTGAAACTGGCAAAACCTCTAAAATGTTAATTTTGAAGACTTGAGACTGAATGTGGACTAGAAAAAAAGTGAGAAACTTTTAGGAGCTTCGGTTTTAGGAAGGTTCCGACATATTTGTGAGTTTTGCCTCCAGGGACCTCAACAGCTTCTCACAGTAAAGAATCTAAATCAGGTGTCCTCAAACTTTTTAAACAGGGGGCCAGTTCACTGTCCCTCAGACCATTGGTGGGCCAGACTGCAGGCCCCAGGATGAATCAATCGGCTGCTAAGCAGGACAGGCAGCAGCGGCAAAAACACCTGGCGGGCCAGATAAATGTCCTACGTTGGCTGCATATGGCCCGTGAGCCATAGTTTGAGGATGCCTGAAAGAAGCTAGGGAGAAACTTAAGCCTTGGCACCTACAGGTAAAACCAGAATTATCCCTTTAATTGTGAATGTTCTAAATGCATATTTAAAAGAAAAAGATTGTCGTATTCAATAAAAGCAACAACAACAACAAAAAAAAAACCCAACCATATGTTATGTATAAGAAACCCACTTTTAATATAAAGATGGAGGCTAAAAATGTCATTTTACCATAAGAACATTTGCACCCTAATGTTCACGGCAGTTCAATTCAGAATTGTGAAGTTGTAGAAACAACCAAAGTGCCTTTCAACCCATGAATGGATTAATAAATTGTGGAATATGTATAACATGGGACACTATTCAGCCATTAAAAAAGATGGAGATATTGAAAAAAAAAAAAGATGGAGATTTTGTATCTTTTGTAACAATCTGGTAAGATTCGGAAAACATCCCCCTAAATAAAGCATCACAAGAATGGGAAAACAAGTATCCTGTGTACTCAATACTAACTTGAAACATAAATTAACTACTACAGGTCCTGATGAGAAAACAGCTCAATTAAATTCAAGAAGTGGGAGGGGTGGGGGGGTCCCTAAGTTCCCATGGAATGGGTACATTGCACAGGTATATGGTATATTTCCTGGTTTAAGCACACAACTACTTCCTGGGTTAAGCACACAACTACAGCTTAAACTTTACCTCACAAGTACAAATAGTTCAACCTAATCATGTATCCTCATATTAATCTGAAATGAAAACAAGTTATCCCAAACTATGAACATCAAGTAACCACATATCAAAGGAGAGACAAAACAAAAACATTAAAACATTTAGGTTAGGCTCAGCACCTGTAGCTCAGTGGTTAGGGCCCTGGCCACATACACTGGGTTCTTTGAACCCAGCCAGGGACCTGCTAACAACAATGACAACTATAACAACAACAATGACAAAGAAGTAGCCAGGCATTGTGGCAGGTTCCTGTAGTCCCAGGTACTTGGGAAGCTAAGGCAAGAGAATCGCTTAAGCTCAAAAGTTTTAGGTTGCTGTGAGCTATGATGCCACAGCACTCTACCAAAGGTGACATAGTGAGACTATGTCTCAACAAACAAAACAAACAAACAAACATTTAGGCTAAAGTCAATAGAATGGAGGAAAAAATGCCACACTAACATGAACTTGGAAAAGCTACAAATACTTGATTAAACAACACACTGCTATACACATAAGGTGTCTCAGTAACTTTAAAACATAACTTTTAATACAAAAGAGGTAAAGTCATTATCTTTTCTTATAACTGACTAGCACTCCATGATATAGATGTGCCACATTTTGTTATTTATTATAATAATTCTCAAGTTTCCTCCAGAAACTACATTTATACAGAATCTACCAATCTCCATGGGTACCAGATAACAGAGTGAGTACTGTATTTAATCCATAATCAATCTGCGCTTTCTGTTTGTCTGGGAGAGATAAACTTGAGATCATTCAGATTAGTCATAAGCTCTGTTGAGGCAGTGGTGCTGGTGGCAATGCCATTTCTTTAAAAGGGCTTGATGGGAAGGTGACCCAGTGGGAGCATTTAAGGTATTATAAAAGTGGCTGTTGATTTTTTTTTTTTAACGAAGACAGAGTCTGTGTCTGTCACCTTGGATACTGTGCTGTAGTGTCATAGCTCACAGCAACCTCAAACTCTTGGGCTCAAGTGGTCCTCTTGCCTCAGCCTCCCAAGTAGCTGGGACTACAGGCATCCACCACAATGCCCAGCTATTTTTCAGGGACAGAGTGTTGGTCTTGCTCAGACTGGTCTCGAACTCCTGAGCTCAAGCAATCTACCTGTCTTGACCTCCCAGGGTGCTGAGATTGCAGGTGTGAGCCGCCGCACCCAAGCAGGCCTTTGATTCCTCGTGAGCACGCACTCTCTCTCTTCCCCTACTTCTGTTTACAATGTGTCCTATCTTCAAAGAAATTCATCATATTCAGAAATTATCTGTGCACAGAAATGAGCAGTGAATAGTTGGTTCCCCTAATGCAAAATATAATAACTATTGTATGGAAAATGGCTTTAGAACCCACACGGAAAACAGTGGGACCAAAGAAAGGTTAGCCGCTCAATTGTTGAGAATTTTATCTTATGCAGCCTCACGTTCCCTGGTAGAAAGCTGAAGCCAGTAACTGTGTGGCTTCTTTCAAAATGCTATTTAGAATATCTGCTGCAAAGAAGAATTTGAAACTTCCTAGGACAACAATAAATGAAACACCAAGGGGAAGTACTACTTGTCAACCCCAAGCATTAATAATTGAATAAATACACTGAAAATACTAAAATACAAAATACGTATGAATAAAATGGAGGACACGTGTATGGATTATTTTCATTCATCAGGATTAAAAGGCAATGGCAACTGAGCGTTATTTTCTAATATAAGCTGTTTTAGGAATTGTATACTATAACATTAACAAATTTCAGGGAATATGTAATATATGCTAGTTACATTAGTTTTCCAATTATTTCAAGCTAAATGTAACATCATGGAATAGTACAAGGGGTGGGGGGAATCAGGTACAATAAAACTGTTAAAACTGTACCATCCCAAGAAAAACTTCTTGTGGAAAAAGAATCACAGAGAATGTCATTTTTTAGCTTTTCTGATTAAACAACATTATGCATGTGTACTTGTTGTTTAGGAAGCACATATACTATTACTGAAATTGCCGCTTGAATTTAGGAAACTGATGAAAATTAAGCTCCTAAAAATTTAATGCCGTGGAACCAAAGCATGGGATAGAGTTAGTGTCTAACTTTTGAGATCAACCGCATTAAGCCCTTGGAAAGAAATTACATTTAGTTTTACCCACTAATTTTCAATGGGAACAGCTTTCTTTGAGCAAACATGAAGCTTTCCTGTTCTTAGAACCATAGGAGGAAAGAATTCTGTTATTAAAATATCAGGACAGGCTTAAGGTCACCAGAAAGGATGAAGTGAAGGTTCTTGAGAGAATTGAGTTAACTAAGCAGCTCCCTCTAAGGCAGTGCCATTGTGTAACCTCATTTGGGTGTTCAATGTGGACTCATGCAGAACGGGTAGAAAACTGACAGGATTTGGGGAATAGGATCCTCTGTGATAAAGTAAACTTGGCCAGTATAGTTTTGTAAAAGTGCATTTTTTTTTCCTTGCACAAAATGCAAATGCGTGAAAAGTAAATTCTTCCAATGGTTATTATTTTGCTAGAAAATGTGAACGGATAACCTGGTGACTCTATAACCAAGGGGACACAGAAGAACTATGCAAAAGTTTATTTAAGAAACTATTAAGGCTCGGCGCCAGTGGCTCAATCGGCTAAGGTGCCAGTCACGTACACCTAAGGTGGTGGGTTTGAATCCCCAGCCTGGGCCCACCAAACAACAATGATGGCTGCAACCAAAAAATGGCCGGGCGTTGTGGTGGGCGCCTGTGGTCCCAGCTACTTGAGAGGCGGAGGCAGGAGACTCGCTTGAGCCCAGGAGTTGAAGGTTGCTATGAGCTGTGATGCCATGGCACTCTACCCAGGGGAATAGCTTGAGGCTCCATCTCAAAAAAAAAAAAAAAAAAGTAACTATTAAGTATATTGCATGGTCTTTTCATTCTACTGGGGATTGGATTGAAATGTTAAAATTTCCAGATAAATAAAATAATAGCAATAACAAGTTGAAAAGTACTACGAGGTTTTGAGGAATGATACGAGGAAAAGAAGAAAAAATAAATATACTGTCTAGGCAATATCTACCTCTTTGTCTTAAAACTTTCATAATTAGAAATGTTTACATATATCCCTTTCCTCTGAAATTGACAGAGCTTCTATCTATCAGGAGCCCAGAGCCAGACTCTCAAGTAAGTGTTTTATACATGTATACATAAGTTAAGGAAACATTCACAAGAGCACTTAGCTACAAATATTAATATTCCCAACTCTACGGCTAGGGAAGTGTTCAGAAAGGGTTTCATTTCCGAAAAGTTGCACATGTAGTAAATGGAGGAGATAGGATTTAAATTAAGAGTTAATTTTTCCAATGCAGACTCTTTTAACAATGGTATTCAATTCTTTCACTAGGTCAATCAAGGCAATGTATAATGCAATCAGAGACAAAGAAAATCCCTGTTCTTTCTTTGGATAGAAAGTAAGATTTGGTTACTTCCCCAAGTCTTCTCCACATTGATACTATGAAATTCTATGGTCAACATTGATTCCATGAAATTCTATGGCTATGGCATTGAATGGGTGAATCGTATCATAAGATATAATCTACGATAGTGCTGCCCCAAATTGTTCCCTTGGCCAAAGTGAATTTCCCAACAACTCTGAATTTCCAAATAGCATGCCAACTTCTTACCCACAAGATCTAGCACAACACTGCACACAGTAGATACCTAATAAGTACATTTTGGAAAGTCTCAACAACAAAATACGTGAAATAGGAAAGACTTAACATGGCAATCGGGATGTCTTACTATTTTCTCTTCCTCATTTTGTCCACCCAAGCAATTCTCATATATACTTCACAATCTCTCCTTATTTTTTTTTTGTCACAGATTTCCCTGAGCGATCCCAGATTTCTGTACGACTCATAACTTGTGCACAACTGTCCCCAGTCCCACACTATATTTCAGGTGTGAGAAGGATTACCTTGAAGCTGAGAGCATGGGCTCTGAAGCCAGACGTACTGCCCTTTGGATCCAGGATGTATTATTTCCTGGCCCAGTGACCTTGTGTCAGTGATTTTACTGCTTTGAGCTTTACTCCCCATAGCCATCATTATTCCTTTCATATGGTTATTTGGCGGTTTAAACAATCTAGAATCTACTGATAGACAGTTGGAAGTATCAGGGACATTGGTGAGAGTGAGTTTAGTATCTTAATCCCAAGGAAAATCTGAACTAGAAACCTATAGTGCAAGCTGTCAAATAAAATATTCTATAGTGATAGACCTGCTCTGTATCTTCCCTGTTCAATACAGTGAACACTAGCAACTTGTGGTTATTACATGCTAACTACCAAATGTGCCTAATGAGAGTAATGAGGTGAGTCTAATTTTATTTGAATAATGTATCTTTAAATATCTCACATGGCTACTTTGCTCGGTGGCACACCTCTAGAAGAGGTGTATCTGGTAGCTAGCCAATTCTCTAGAAAGTTCTATGGACTATGCTGAAAAGCAATATGTGTGATGATGAAGAAAATGTGTCATTGTCTACAGCAAACCAGATTTTCATCTTTTTGTGAGAAGATCCCTCATGGCCATCAATTTTCTCTAAGTTTAAACTGTTGCCAACATTTGCAATTGTCCCGAATGTCTTGTGTGCTGTAAATATCCTTTTTTGAATCCCTTTCCCTTTCCTGGCACGCAAGCACATTTTAGAAGCTATATTGGCACATTGTTATAGTTTTATAAAGAAGAAGGCCCAGCATGGTTAGCTTCTTAAGAGAAAGGCAAGCGGTCTGTTTGCAATTTATCTGGACTTGGGTTAGGATCCAAGTTGGGCAAGTTGTAGCTGAGTGCTCTTGGATAAATTTCTTACTTAATGTGTCTAAAACTCAGTTTCCTCATCCATAACATAGATGACAATACCTTACCTCCTGCAAGGTATCACACTTAGCATTAAAACCACTAAGTACTCTGGTTGGAAAAAGACATCACAGAACATAACTCACGAGTGATGTCTTTTCTTTCCATTGAGTTTCATTTTATTTTTCATCACACAGCCCTTACTTGATAGATGCTCAAAATGTTTTATATTTTACCATTGCCTTCTCTTATTGATATCCGTATTGCATTCTCCCTGTGTCCATGTGTGCTCTCTCTCTCTTTCTCTCTCTCTTTCTCTCTCTCACAGGCACACACACACACCCCACAAGCACTTGTAATACCTTCCTTGAGGTATTGATGTAGCACCCAATGAGCACTTCATGCCATCCTCCGCTGTGTCCCTTGGCTTTAAACTATCCTGTTTACTCTCTTCTCAAAAAACGAAGTATATTTTTCTTCTATTTTAAATGAAACTACTCTGAATATATTTTTCCTACGTCCAGTTCCTCTTTTTCCTGACCTCTCTCTGTTTCTTTCCTGAGGGGTGTCATCTCCTCCACATGGACAAAGAAAGGGAAAGAAGAGGTCTAACATAATAAAAGGACGTATCTTGAGTTAGAGTAGTACATACCATCTGTAAAACACTAATTCATCTTGTCAACAACTTAATTCCCATCCAGAGCACAGGGATGTGTGACTTAGAGAAGTCGTGGAGTCATTTTGCCAAAGCAACCTGGCCAGTGAGAAGTGGAACCGGGATTTGAACCACATCTGTTACTCCAGAGCCTGTGGGCTCTTTCCACTTAGACACACTGCGTTTTGCCCTAAATCTCCCCGTGTCGCAGCCATTGGTCAAGCTCCTATTCAGAGTGATGCAGCTGCAACAGTCAAGGGAAAGGGAAGGAAGCAAAGCCAAGCCGCTCAGCGTGAGGAACGATAATAACCTGACTTAGATTTAAATAATGATAACCCCTCAGGGATAGGTTCCTAGCCTGGAGAGTGATTATGCAAATGAACTCTGTGTGTATTTCTGAAAGCAACATTTTGAATGGAAACGAAATGTAGTCACTGACTTCAGTGCTGATGACTATTTTAAGCTGGCTTTGCAAAAAAGCATTCCAGGGCGCCTGCTTTTCTGCCCTGCTTCAAAAACATACAGCCAAGGGGAAAGGGCAAGTGAACTGGCATTTAATGAGTCCTCTAATGTGCCAGGCACTGCCTTGGGCACTTTCACATATGCTATTTTATTCAATCCTAGCAAATGCCTTCAGCAGCTTGTTTTGCTAGACCATTTTTTTTTTAAGAAAAAGAAACTAGATTCTTTAAAAACACATACACACACACACACACACACACATAAAACTGATTTGGTTAGTAACTAATATGTACCAAACAGTAGAAATTTTTTTTTTTTTTGAGACGGAGCCTCAAGCATCCCCCTGGGTAGAGGGCCATGGCATCACAGCTCACAGCAACCTCCAACTCCTGGGCTCAAGCGAGTCTCCTGTCTCTGCCACAGGTGCCTGCCACAGGTTGCAGCCATCATTGTTGTTTGGCGGGCCTGGTCTGGGGATTCGAACCCGCCACCTTAAGTGTATGTGGCTGGCGCCCTAGCTGCTTGAGCCACAGGCGCCGAGCCTAGAAATTTTATGGTAGCAATATTGAACATTTTTAAGTGACAAGGTAATGAAAGTCGTCATCTTAATACCTAAACCAAGCAAAAGGCAGCCAAAGCTGGAAAAATTATACAGTTACCTTTGTGAGAAATACACACACAAATTCCCCTTAAAGTATCAAATCAAATTTGCTGATGTATTTAAAAAATTCTAACATATTATGATTAAGTATTATTTATTCAAAAACCATGATTTAATTCAGATAGTGTACTAATGTGATTCATCGTACTGACTTATTGATGAGGATATGTAATAAATTTAGAAAGGATGTCTGGTAAATTTCAACATGTGGTAATAATTTTAGGAACAGGAAAGTATATCTGTAACCTCATAAATCTATGGGGGAAAAAATGATCCTTGTTGGATGATTAGAAATATTTTCTAAATAAATAATAATGTATGCTGATTAATCCCAAACTATAATTCTGGAGCTTGGCTTGTAATTCTTGTTGACTCTATGAGTGAAGTTTCAAGTAAACAGAATTTCATTGAGTGACTATACCATAATTTCTTTACCTAAAAGAATGGATTTGGAAATAGTAGTTTCCACTTTTTTTTTTTTTTTTTTTTTTGGTCAGGACTGGTTTTGAACCCACTACCTCTGGCACATGGGGTCAACGCCCTACTCATTTGAGCCACAGGCACCACCCAGTTTCCATTTTTTGCATGTTATTTTAAGTAAGTCCCAGATGAATACCTTTAATGACTGCCTTCTAACAGAATCGGTGACCACATTTGCAAAATTGTAACTGTGCATGATTTTTTATTTTTTTGTAGGATTGTAAGATTTATCAAATAAGGCTGTTCTATTTTCCTATTTTTAAAAACCTGCTCTGGTTTAACATCTTGTTTTCAAACTCAGATCCACTTATGCAGCACAGCAAAGCTAGCCAAGAGAACCAAGAGTTGCAGCTACAGAAAGAGGCATTCTTATTTGGAAGGTGCTGTGTGAGAACAGAAAGAATTCGTTAATTTAGAAATCCTGATTTCTTACAAATTGGGGTATTTAAAAGCAGGGGTATATTTCAGGTGGGCTGGCCTCCAAACTCCAGATATTTTAAAGTTGCAGGGTGCCATTGGTGGATTCAGAGTGGACAAAATTGTTAAGATAGGTGTGACAAACACCCTGATGGGGAAATGTAAAACAAAGAATGATATTAGTTCCCCTTTATCTGCATTTTCCATTGGGGGAGGGGTTCTGAAAAACAAATCAAGAACATATGTTAAGATGCCATCTTTTGGTTTCTACAGGGAATCAAAATACCTCAAGGATAGGCAGGTATCCAGAAGTCCCCCTGAAGAAGCTCAAGATCTTCCTTTATTTCCATGCTTGAGGGGACCTAGCAGGCCCCTCAGAGATGTCCCTCCTTGTTGGTCTCACCCTTACTTACCTGAACCAAAATGGTTAAGAGGTTTATCTTTAAATTCCAGAATATTAGCTGATAGAGTAATCACTGTTTGGCTTAAGGATCCATAAACATTAAAAGAATGAAGGACATCATAGGACCCCAGTCTTCATGGAAATAGATATATACAGAATTAAAGCAAAAGGAGCATAAAGTGAGATAAACAGTGCATTCATGTTCTCTTTCTCCTCTCTCTCTCCTTATAATTATATATTTATATTTGTATATAATTTTTCATTATAGAATGTCTCCATTAATGTAGCCAGGTCCTTCTATAATGGGTCTAGCTAGAAAAGAATTTAACACATTTAAACCTGAGAGACTAAGACTTCATCTACATAACAAGATCACCTGGATAGCCAAATTTCTCCCTTTCTTTATAACCTACTATGCTCCTGAAACAACATGTTTGGCCACAATCCAATGTGCCATTTCTTATAAACTTTTGTACCTCATCAGGAGGTTGAGTCTTCATTCTGAAGGCACCCATGTATACACATTAAATATATTTCTATGGTATTTTTTTTCTTTCTTTCTTTCTTTTTTTTTTTTTTTTTTGTAGTTTTTGGCCAGGGCTGGGTTTGAACCCCCACCTCCGGCACATGGACCAGTGTACTACTCCTTTGAGCCAGAGGCTCTGCACTATGGTATTTTCTTCCACTAATCAATCAGACCTTTTTCAGAGAACATTTGGAAAGCCAATGGCCTTGCTCCTTACAGGCACACACACATTATATATAGAAAGAGCTGTTATTGGCAGAGATTATGAAGAATGACAGTGAAGCTTTGGATACCAAGATATTTACCATTAATTAAAAACATGGTTCTACTTATAGAGATCCTTGAATTTCAATCACAATACCCATAACCTGACAGCTAATTAAAAACTTACCATGTGTTAGGTCTTCTAGTAAGAGCATTTTATCCATTTATCTCAAAGAACTGTAGAAAAAAGAGAAAACTTTTTTCTCTACACATCATAAATTAATGGGCCAGGGCTCTATAAATAAAACTGACCAAAGATAGGTTAATAAGATAAAAAGCAAACAGAAGTTTGTTAATGTGCACATCATATGTACACACAGAAGTATTATTCAGTGAGGGATGATGCAGAGATGATCAGAACTTGGGTTCCTGTGGCATCTTAACAAAAGAACAACACCTGTCTAGAGGAACGGCAAGAGAAAAGACTCAGATTCTAGGGGCAGTAAATTCAGGGAAGACAAATGTATGGGGAAACGAATGGTAGACAAAGTGTAGTAGTAAGGTTTGTTCGCCTGTTGGTGTAGAATCATGGTACCATCTCATTTCCCCAGATAGGCTATTATTCCCTTTCTATCTTGGAAAGATGATGGCAAGAATAAATATTTCATTTTCAGGCAGATGGGTAAGGGCATAGAGCTTGTCCTACGTTTGCTTTTTCTTGATCACCATCTCTGAAAAATAACCCTTAAGTCATAGTGGTGTATTTGGGGGTAATATACTCTGAACCTACTAGGAATGGTCACAAAAGCCTTACGAGATAGCTGAAGTTAGTATCATCATTTCATAGAAGAGATGGTTAATCTCCAAATTAGTTACCCAGGGTAAATAAACTGGTTAGTGGCACTCACTGGATTAGAAACCCAGGTCTGAATGCAGATACTCTTAACCACTTTCCAGAATATCTAGGGGGTATATGGAGGTCCTTGAATGGAATTCAGGTAATTAAAATATTTTCACATTCTATCAGAAATTAAATATTCACTTTAATTTGGCCACACAAATTAGCAAGCATATTAAATGTGTTTGCTTTGGGCTAGAATAATATCATCTCTGGGCAAAACAGTGATAAATTAAAACTATTTAATAACAAGAGCTCATTGTCAAGCATGCCCTTCCTTTGTTAATCAAATCTACAGAGCATTTAGCTTTTAAAAGCCAGTGATCCCCAACTTTTCACCATCAAGGGCTCTTTTATTAATTACTTAAGCCTAGACATGGTGTTTGTCTTTTCTTTCTTCTTCCAAAGATTGTTAAGTTACTTTCATTGACCAGTTAAGGTAGATATTTAGCAACTAAGAATAAACTATAAAACTGTCCCTTTTAAAGAAGAATTTAATTTTGAGTCCCACTCACGCAGATAATAGGGCCCAGGGCTCTCCCTTTGAACTCTAGTTGCTTTGGGGCATGTTTCTACCCTTCAGGCATCTCTCTCTCCAAGGTAATTGGATATCACATTTTAACACCCTCAGATCTGCCTTTAACACCATTGTTCTCTAATTATCTCATTTCCAGGGAACTTTTCTCCAGTTGGATTGGTTGTATTGGTTGTATTGGTTCAGATAGTTTCAGATCCATCCTCTGTTGCACCATCCGCAGATTTGATTACTACAAAGTTTATCCTGACCTATCAGATCATTATGAAAGGCAAAAAGAAAACAAACAGGCCTACACTGGTCCTACCTCCCACTGCCACATTCCGGATCC
>CAUYQV010146161.1:0-26595 GCA_963574575.1 Galagoides demidoff | reverse complement strand
GAGGCAGGAGACTCGCTTGAGCCCAGGAGTTGGAGGTTGCTATGAGCTGTGATGCCATGGCACTCTACCCAGGGGGACAGCTTGAGACTCCGTCTCAAAAAAAAAAAAAAATAGAGAGTCCAGTAACAAATTCTTGTATTTATGACCAAAATATTTTCAACAAGGGTGCCAAGACCATTCAACGTGGAAAAGACAGTCTTTTCAAGAAATGATAGTGAAATGCTCAATGTATCTGTATTGAAAAGAATGAAATCAGACTATTTACCTTATCTCATATTAAACAAATTAACTCAAAATGCAACCATGACTAAATTGAAGACCTGACACTAAAACTCTTTGAAGAAAACATAGGGGAAAAGCTTTATAACATAAAAGTTGGCAGTGATAGGGCACAGTGGCTCATGCCTGTAAACCCAGCACTCTGGGAGGCTGAGGTGGGTGGATTGCCTGAGCAACAGCAAGACCACATCTCTAAAAATGCTCAGGCATTGTGGCAGGCACCTATAGTCTTAGCTACTTGGGAGGCTGAGCAATAGGATTGCCTAAGGCCAAGAGTTTGAGGTTGCTATGAGCTATAACACCAGGGCACTCTACCCAGGGTGACAAAGTAAGACTCTGTCTCAAAAAAAAAAAAAAAGGCAATGATTTCTCGGATGTAACACCAAGGGCATAGGTAAAAGAAAAGAAATAGACAACCCAACCCAGTCAAAATTAGAAAATTTCAAAATACACTATGAGCATAGTACATGAGCAACCCACAGAGTGGGAGAAAACATTTGAAAATCAAATATCTATAAGAGATTAATACACAGAATATACAAAGAACTCCTAAAACTCAACCACAAAAGATGAACAACCTGATTAAAAAATAAGCAAACGTATCTGAGTGGTCATTTCTCCAAGGGAGATATACAAATGGCCAATAAACACATGAAAAGATGTTCAGCATCACTAGTCATTAGAAAAATACAAATCAAAACTACAATAGCAAAGCAGCTCAGACCTACTAGGATGGATACTATCCAAAAAAAAAAAAAAAAACCCCAGAAAAAAACAGGGTTAGTGGGGATGTGTAGAAACTGGACCTTTGCGCACCACTGATAGGAATGTAAAATGGTACAGACGGTATGGAAAACAGTATTAAGTTTCCTCAAAAAATTAAAAATGTAATTACCATATGATCCAACAATTCCACTTCAGGGTATATACTTGAAATAATTTAAAGCAGGATCTTGAAGAAATATTTAGGTTCACAGCAGCATTATCCACAAAACAACTAAAATGTGGAGGCTACCCAAGTATTTCTTGACAGATTAATGGATAGGCAAAATGTAATATGTACATACAATTGAATATTATTTAGACTTAAAAAGGAAGTAGTGCCACCACACTCTAGCCTAGGTGACAGAATCGTCTCTTAAAAAGGAGAAGGGGCAGGTTTCCTGACACATGCGACAATGTGGATGAACCCTGAGGACGTTATGCTAAGTGAAATAAGTCAGACCCAGAAAGGCAAATGCTCAAGATTCTACTTACATGAGGTGTTCAGAGTAGTGAAAAGAAAGAAAAAATAGAATGGTGGTTGCTAGGGAATAAAGGGAGGGAAAATTACAGAATTATTGTCTAATGGGCATAGAGTTTCAGTTTCACAATATGAAGAAAGCTCTGAAGATGGATGGTCAATGGTTGTACAACAATATAAATGTACTTAATACCATTAAACTAAACATTTAAAAATGGTTAAGATAATAAATTTTATGTTATATTCATTTACCACAATAAAAAAAGGACATTATAAAAAGAGTTTAAAATGCAATGCAAAAAAAGCAAAAAAAAAACAAAAGAAAACAAAAAAAAAATAAAGAGTTTAAAGGAAACATTAAGAACAGGTCAAACTTAAATAAATTTAGTTGTAAAAAAGAATTTCAAGCTAGCAATAATTTTGAAAAAATTGTCTAAACTTACAGTTCAAAGACAAAGCTACCTATTATAGATAGGATATAGATCACTGCTAGTAATAACTAGCAAAATGGGGTAAGCCATTTTGTGTGTAAAGATGCAAAGAAATGTAAAATAATTAAATTCCTTAAAGACAAGAGCCCCTTTTAGGAAACAGAAACTAGTGTATACAGTCTCTAATAAGCTAAGGAAAAATAAGGGAGCCAGGGTGTGGGGAAGAATATGGGAAAAAAAGAACAGAACAGATGATAAAAATGGAAAACAAACATTAGATACTAGATGTGACAGTTTTAAAATGTGTTAAAGATCTTTGATACCCCTCACACTGAGAGGTGGGCTTTCTATTCCTTTCCCTTGAATCTGGGTGTAGGCTTCTGACTACTCCTACTAAGAGAATGCAATGGCACTCTGATTTCTGGGAGTAGATTAGAAAGACTATACAGCTTTTGCCTGATTCTTTTGAAACCCAGCTACTGTGGTGTGAGAAGGCAAGAAGCCCCATACAGAAGGCGAAGGTTCCTAGTGATAGCCTCATGCAAGGTACCAGCTGATAGCAACAAGGGCTACTAAGAAAATGGGTCAGTAAGCATTTAGATGGGCTGAATTAGACATATACAGAACAAACCACCCCAATATGACTGAGTACACTCTTCTTGTCAGCTCTTGGATCATTTTCCAAAACTGATCATATCCTAGACACAAATCAACCCTCAACAAATTTAATAAAACAGAAATCATACCTTGTATCTTTTCAGACCATGATGGAATAGAAATCGAATTCCACTTGAACAAAAACCTTCATCCCTACACAAAGCCATGGTTACTAAACAATCTTATTCTGAATAACAGCTGGGTGAAGGAAGACGTAAGAAGGAAATCAGTAGATTCCTCAGACAAAATGGCAGTGAAGCCACAAGTTACCAAAACCTGTGGAATACTGCAAACTCAATCCAAAGAGGAAAACTTATTGCATTAAATGCCCATATCCAAAAAATAGGAAGCAAAAAGAAAAGACCACAAATCAACAACCAAACAAACTGGAAAATAAAGAGCGATCCAATCCCAAACCTAGCAGAAGAAAACAAATAACCAAAATTAGATCAGAATTAAGTGAAATCGAAAACAAAAGAACCATTCAGAAGATTAATGAAACAAAAGGTTAAAATTAATAAGCCTTTAGCCAGATTAACTAGAAACAGAAAAGATCTACAAAAACTTCAATCAGAAATGAAAAGGGGGAAATAACAATAGATACCACAGAGATACAAAAAAACTCTATGCCTAAACATATGACAATGTGGAGGAACTGAGCCAAGACCTAGAATCACACTACCTTCCACCTCCCTAGACTTAACAAGGAAGAAACAGAACACTTGAACAGACCAGTATCAAACACTGAAATTACAACAAAAAAACTTTCAATAAAAAATGTCCTAGACCAGACAGTTTTATATCAGAAATCTGCCAAATCTTCAAAGAAGAGCTTGCATCTATATTGTAAATTTCTATTCCCAAACATTGAGAAGGAGAGAACCTTTCCCAATTCTTTTCTATGAAGTAAGTATCAACCTGATACCAAAACAAGGAAAAGACACAAAAAATAAAATCTACAGACAAATTTCATTAATGAGTATCAATGCAAAAATATTAAAAGCCTAATAAATAGAATACAGATACACATTAAAAAATTATACATCATGATCAGATGGGCTTCATCCCAGGGATACAAGGCTGGTTCAACATACACATATCCATAAATGTAATTCACCACATAAACAGAAGCAAAAACAAAGACCATATGATCCTCTCATGAGATCTAGAAAAAGCACTCGACAAAATTTAGTATCCTTTTCTGATAAGAATATTTAAGAAAACAGGCATAGATGGGACATTTCTTAAATTAATAGAAGTTATCTATGACAAACACAGTGAATATCATATTGAATAGAGTAAAACTGAAAGCATTCCCACTTACAACTACAACCAGACAAGGATGTCTACTATCACCACTACTATTCAACATAGTGCTAGAAGTTCTAGCCAATGCAATCAAGCAAGAGGATATCAAAGGTATCAAAACGGGGACAGAGGGTTAGAAAATCCCAGACTCAATTATGAGACTTCTGGAAGTGATCAAGAAATATAGTAACGTTTTGAGATATAAAATCAATGTCCACAGGGTGGCACCCGTGACTCAAAGGAGTAGGGCGCCAGCCTCATATACCAGAGGTGGTGGGTTCAAACCCAGCCCCAGCCAAAAAAAAAAAATCAATGTCCACAAATCAGTAGCATTCATACTACAAAAAACTACATGCTGGCTCAGCACCTGTGGCTCAAGTGGCTAAGGCACCAGCCACATACACCTAAGGTGGCGGGTTTGAATCCAGCAGGGGCCCCACCAAACAACAATGACAGCTGCAACCAAAAAATAGCCAGGCGTTGTGGTGGGCGCCTGTAGTCCCAGCTACTTGGGAGGCTGAGGCAGGAGACTCACTTGAGCCCAGGAGTTAGAGGTTGCTGTGAGCTGTGATGCCACAGAACTCTACCCAGGGGGACAGCTTGAGGCTCTGTCTCAAAAAAAAAAAAAAAACCTACATGCCTATAAGGGTCAAGCTGAGAATCAAACTAAACATAATACCCTTCACAGTAGCTTCAAAGAACATGAAATACCTTGGAATGAATACAACTAACAGAATGTGAAGAGGCTTGGTGCTTCTAGCTCAGCAGCTAGGGCGCCAGCCACATACACCGAAGCTGGCAGGTTCAAATCCACCCTGGGCCTACCAAACAACAATGACAACTACAACCAAAAATAGCCGGCCTTTGTGGTGGATGCTTGTAGTCCCAGTTACGTGGGAGGCTGAAGCAAGAGAATTTCTTAAGGTTGCTGTGAGTGTGATACCACGGCACTCTACCCAAGGCGACAACTTGAGACTCTGTCTCAAAAAAAAAAAAATAGCAGAAGACATTAACAAATGGAAGAACATGCCACATTCATGGCTAAGAAGAATTAACATTGATCAAATGCCTATACTACCTAATGTGATCTACAGATTTAATGCAATCCCCATTAAAACACCAATGTTGTACTTTGAAGAACTTGAAAAAATAGTTATTCATTTTGTACGGAAACAGGAAAAAAACCTGAATAGCCAAGGCAATTATTAAGAAATAAAAATAAATCGGAAGTATCACATTACCAGATTTCTGTTTATATTACAAATGCATATTAATCAAAACAGCATTGTACTGGTATAAAAATAGAAACATAAATCTATGGAACAGAATAGAGAACCTAAAGATGAAACCAAATATCATCATCTGATCTTCAATAAACCAAACAAAAGCATACACTGGGGAAAACAGTACCTATTTAATAAATGGCGCTAGGAGAAACTGGTTAGCCACATGTAAAAGGCTGAAACTTAACATGCACCTCTCACCACTTAACAAAAATTAACTCATGCTGGATAAAAAGACTTAAATCTAAGACGTGAAACTATAAAAACTTTAGAAGAAAGTGTGGGAAAAACTCTTAACAATATTGGCCTGGGGAAAGATTGTATGAACAAGAAGACCCCAGTGGCAATTATAGCAACAACAAAAATAAATAAATGGGACATAATCATGCTTATAACAGTTCTGCACAGCTACGGACAATAAACAAAGCAAATAGGCAACCTTCAGAATACAAGAACATATATCTTAAGTATGAATCTAACAAAGGGCTAATAACCAGAATCTACAAGGAACTCAAGAAAATCAACAGAAAAATAACTAATCACTGAGCAAAAGACATGAAGAGAATCTTCTTTCAAGAAGACAAATGGCCAACAAACACATGAAAAATGCTCATCATCCCTCATCATCCAAGAAATGCAAATCAAAATCATCTTGAGATACCACCTAACTCCAGTGAGAACAGCCCACATGACAAAGCCCCAAAGCAGCAGATTTTTGAGGGTTACAGTAAGGGTGCACCCAACAGCATACAACTGTTGGTGGGATTGCAAACTAGCACAGCCTTTTTGGAAGGAAGTATGGAAAATCCTCAAAGATCTAAAAGTAGATGTTCCATGTGATCCAGTAATCTCATCACTAGGTATCTATGCAGAAGAAAAAAATGCATTTTAAGTAAGTACATTTGCACTCGAATGTTTATAGCAGTGCGATTCACAATAACAAAGATATGGAAACACATCAACCCACAGATGCATTAATAAACTTGGTATATGTATACCGCAGAATACTATTTAGCCATAAAGATGGAGACTTGCACACCTTTTGTATTTACCTGGATATTGTTGCAAGGAAATTCTCCTTATTAAAGTATCTCAAGAATGGAAAAGCAAGCACCCCATATACTCAATACTAATTTGAAACCAGCAGATGAACAACTACAGGCCCACAACAGAGGAAAAACATAATTCAAATCAAGAAGGGCAGAGGGGAGGGAAGAGGGGTTCAGTAAGCTCCCACCTAAAGGGTACAATGTATGGGGTATATGTGTGAATCTTTCACACCTCCTAGGTGAAAGATTCACAATGCAACCTAACCGCATGTATCCTTATCTTAAATAATCGAAAAACTAAATAATTTAAAGATTTTAAGGAAAAATCCATTCATGATTCCCTAATTGTAATAAAGCCTTTTCATTTTCTGTGTTCCCTTCTAATTTTAGCCCAATATATACACATTTTGCACAACTGTTACCATTTTGTATAAAGATTTTTGCATCTAGCTTTTTATTCATGTTATATACATTTCATAGGTTATAAAAATGACAACATGGTATTTCATCAGATAGATATAATTTGTTTTTTCATCAACATCTATATTTGGATTGTTTCTCATTGATTCCAACTACCAAAAAATATTACAATGAACACATCTTCACATATAAAGATCCTTTATTTTCTTTCTTTTTCCTCTCCTTTCCCCTCTCCTCTCCTCTCCTTTCCTTTTTCCTCTCTTCTCTCCTTCCTCCTCTCCTCTCTCTTTTCTCCTTTCCTCTCTCCTCTCCTTTCCTTTCCTTTCTTCATTTGACACAGAGTCTCATTCTCTTGCCCTGGGTAGAACACCATGTCTCATAACTCAGAGCAACCTCAAACTCATGCATTTGAGCAATCTTCTTGCCTCAGCCTCCCACGTAGCTAGGACTACAGGCACCCGCCACAATGCCCAGCTAGTTTTTTTTTTAATTTTAGGTAGGCACAGGGTCTCTTTTGTGTTCAGGCTGGTCTTGAACTCATGAACTCAGGCCATCCAACCATCCCAGCCTCCCAGAGTGCTAGGATTACAGGTGTGAGCTACCAAGCCTAACCTAAAGATCCTTTCTTAATTTTAAATTTATTTGCATAATTTTCTTAGGAGCCATGTTTAACTTTTTTTTTCCACTTAAAAATTTTTTTGTTTCCATTTTCTTTGGAAATTATATTAGTTTACTAGAGCTGCTATAACAAATTACCACAAACTGAGTAACTTAAGCCACAAAAATTTATTGTCTCACTTTCTGGATGCTAGAATTCTCAGAACAAATTGTCTTTTAAGTTGGTGCCTTGTGAGGGCCTTTCCCCTGACTTCTGGTGGTTTTCTGGCAATCTTTGGTATTCCTTGGCTTGTAGAACTATCATGCTGTTGTCTGCCTTCATCTTCACATATTGTTTTCTGTCTGTGCATCCTTCTGTGCCCAAGTTTCCTCTTTTTATAAAGTCATATTAAATTAAGGGCAGCAGTTCTCAACCTGTGAGTTGTTACCCACAGGAACTGTATTAACAGGCCGCAGCATTAGAAAGGTTGAGAACCACTGAATTAGGGTCTTTCTCCTATGCAGTATGACCTCATCTTAACTAATCATATTTACAATGATCCTATTTACAAATAAGCTCACATTCTGAGGTACCAGGCAATAGCTCTTCAACATATGAATTTGGGGGTAGGGACACAAATCCAACCCACAAAATTACTAATATGGGCTTGTTAATAAAAACTCAAAAAGCACAAAAAATACCATGAGGCTCACCGCCTGTAGCACGGTGATTACAGTGCCAGCCACATACACCAAAGTTGGTGGGTTCAAACCCAGCCCCAGCCAACTAAAACAACAATGACAACTGCAACAAAAAATAGCCAGGCATTGTGGCAGGTGCCTGTAGTTCCAGCTACTTGGGAGGCTGAGGCGAGAATTGCTTGAGCCCAAGAGTTTGAGGTTGCTGTGAGCTGAGATGCCACAGCACTCTACTGAGGGCAACATAGTGGGACTCTGTCTCAAAAGAAAAAATATCATGAAAAAGTGAAGGCTCTTCTCAGTCCCTACCAAACCATTCCATAGAAGTAAGCACTATTCTTTTTTTATAACAATTCAGAGTTTATATTACACATACATAAAACTCACAAAGCTACCTTATTACAACAAATCAGTGCTAGTGATTGGTTAGAGTTTATACTTCTTTCAAAATGTAATGCTGTCACACTATATTTCTATCTTGATATAACACTTTAACTTTTCTTTTTTTTTTAGAGACAGAGTCTCACTTTGTCACTCTCGGTAGAGTACCATGGTGTCACAGCCCACGACAACCTCCAGCTCTTGGGTTTAGGTGATTCTCTTGCCTCAGCTGCCCAAGTAACTGGGACTACAAGCGCCCACCACAACACCCGGCTATTTTATTATTGCAGTTTGGCCAGGGCCAGGTCTGAACCCGCCACCCTCGGTATATGGGGCTGGTGCCCTACCTACTGAGCCACAGGCACCACCCCAACATTTTAACTTTTCAAATATTTGAATAACACCTCAACCTCCCAAAAACCATTGTTTGCTGCTGTGAGAAGCCACAGATTAAATCCAGTATAATTGTTATTCATTAAAAACAGCAGAGGGATAGTCTCTTAACACCTACACATTTAAACTTTTTTTTCTCACTTGATAGGTCTCTGCAAGGTCTCTGGAGTATCTCAGAATCATAGAATCATCAATTGAATCATCAATTCTAGAGTTAAAAAGCCTTAAAAACAGGCTGTTTTTAAGTTTAGCTGATAGCAATATATTTTCCAAGTATCTTCACAGTCATGTGTAGGCCTAAGATGGTCTGTCACTTACTAGCTAATAAAGTACTTCTCTAAGTTCTCTCATCTATAAATCTGGGTAATAATACTGACCTCCAGAGTTGTGACTATTTAAGAAAATAATGTATGTATGGCAGAAACTAAGCACTCGATTAACAGTTAACGCTACCCTTTTGAAAATCTTGGTAAAAACACAATATAAAATTTACCATCTTCACCATTTTAAAGTGTACAGCTCAGTGGTGTTAAGTATATTCACACTGTTGTGCAACAGATTTCCGAAACTTTTTCATCTGGCAAAACTAAAACTGCTCCCGTTTCTCCCTCTCCTCTCCCCCTGTTCTACTTTCTATTTCTATAAATCTGACTATTTGAGATACCTTATGTCAGGAGAATCATATAGTATTTGTTATCCCTTGTTTAATACATAGAAATGTATTTATGCAATTTATAAAAGATCTCATTAGCAGAGCCAAGACAGATGTGCATTTTCTAATTCCTAAAGGATTCTGTGACTCAACTGAGGTTATTTTGTAGTTTCAGTTGAGCTATGAAAGCCTTCTTTCTGATAGCCAGAATTTTGTAAGTACTCCTTATGTCTTCCATACACTAAAGTACTATTTTAACCACAAAGCTTTTAAAAGACCTGGAAATCACAATTTATGGGTTTAAATATCCCTGGTTCCTTTACTGCTAATTTATAGAAACTCCAATGTTGTCAATATTAAACAGAACCAGATCTGATAGGAGCAACAGTCAAAGTAAAACAAAGTATAATCTCTAGGTCAAAAAGAGTAAGCCAGCTACAGTTACCAGCTCACAATGTCTGGATCCTGGGAGGGATGTCAACCCCCTTAAGGGTTTAGAAAGGCACATGTGGTCTGGGAAACAAATGAACTTCAAAACAGATGTAGAGATCATGCAGCCACGTGTAGTGCAGACATCCGCACATCCCTCACCAGTGGCTATTCACTAGAAATACCTCCCACTATAGACGTTATTGTTTCAATTTACTTTTCACAGGGATTTATCCCTTAATGTTCCAAGGAGCACTACCCAAGCAATTTAGGCTAAAATACAGTAAACCTATGTCAGAGAAATATATATTAAATCTGCAATGTACAGACCTAAAAATTCTCATCACTTCAGATTGAGGTTGGAGCACAGCAGAGAATGGGGGGAGGGAGATGCAGTGAGGGCTGGGAGATAGAAAAGGGGATCTGGTCAATGTTCTATTAACTAAGCCAACTGAAACATATAGTTTAATGGAAAGCCAACGTGATCATAAAACAAAAACAAAACAAAACAAAAATGTAAAACAGGTCATCCGGAGAACATCACCAAACATCTCAAACATCCTGTTCCTAATTGGCAATAAATGTCTTGATCTGGCCTATTTGAGCAGTGGCAACTTACTAAAAAACAATCTGATGCAATTTAGAGTATAATAAGCAGAACTCCATCTAAATGAAATGGAAAACAAAAAAACCAAACAAAGACCTAGCCAGGAACACAAATGGTATTTCATTTTACAGAGGAATAAATTTTCATTCTAGGAAGTTTAATAAGTTCAGTGCATTTACATTAATGACTCAGGAGATAGATACTACTGCCCCAAAACATGCACATATGAAAACATAAATTAAAAATTAGACTTCATGTGTGGAACAAAGTGATCACCCTGAACGGACTTGAGATATTTGAGAATGAGAATAGCTGTTATTCTGTCACTTTTCAGAGCCCTGCAAAATGCTAAATACCATATTTATGCTGAAAAATATGAAATGCTAAGAAAATTTTATCAGACTAAATCAAAACAGGATATTCAATAAAGGAGATGCCTTTTCATGATTAATTAAATGTATATGCTGAATTTGGCAGCCTATCACTAGGACTCCACTGCCCTAACACAGTACGGCAGGAAGATTTTGTGGTTCTCAATCTAGGGAAAATACATGTACAAAATTACAAAGAAATTTTCCACAATCTCTCTTTCTCAGATGCCTGCTCCCAGTCACGTTTTTCAAAAAACAGACAAGAAGTGGAACAGGAAGGCTCAATTTTCATTGTATTTCCTGAACTATTATCTCAAGATGGAAGGGACACCCAAAGGCGGCAAGGAAGGCAGACAAGAAGACGACAAGGTCTCTCCATGCCACTGCCCAGGGCACAGCAGGGACAGGAGTGAGGGGAACTGCAGGCATGTTCTATCTCCTGCTCCTCTGATACATTCTAGTGGTTTTTTTCATGGATTCCACCATCTCTTTTCCTTACATTTCTCAGGCAATAGTGTGTTCTACCATGAAACAGAGGCATTATTTCTTACATGGAAAGAAACGTTTATTTAGTCTTCAGTTTTCCAGAGAAGATATAATGTCCATCCACTCCCCAGGATGGCAAAGCAGAGGAGAAATAGTTTGGCTATCTGTAAAGGATATTGTGACACAACATTCAATCATCCTCAACTGTCTTGGCCTGGCGCCAGTTCACGCCCTCATCCCACAGAGGCCAAATCAGATGACTAGTAGATACAGTGGTATAAAGGCTCAGCTCTCCCATCCTGGCACAGGGCTCCCATTTCTACATCTGCAGGCATAGCAGAGGGTTCTCCAGAGACTGCATTGCAGCTAAACTTTCCTCCCCCCGGGCAAAGTTTCCCCTCCACAGCTGTCCTTCCCCAAAGCACTCCTTGTACACTAATCTCCATCTCAAAGTCAGGTTTCCTGAGAGCCCAACCTGTGACATCATCTCTCAAGCCCCTCACTCTCCTCCCCAGGAGAACTCATCTAGTTGGTCAATCTGGGAGAGGAAACTAAAAACCCCAGTCCCATCCATTCCCTTTCTCTGTCTCTCTGACCTGTCCTGCCAGGATGTGTCCCAGCCTGCTGCTGCACCTCACTTACCCAGGCAGGCTTGCTCCCAGCCAGGGAGATGAATCCCCCATGCCTGGAGGATTCCTCTATCAAATCCAGAGGGACTCAACTAAACCAGAGACATCACCTACAGTCTTGAATCTGTTTTAGGAGTAAAGGAACTGACATCCTGATCTCCAATTGCCTACCTCTGGGTGTCTTATTTCTCAAATGGTTTCTAACACATAAGATAGAGTTATTAATAGTTCTCTGAAACCTCAACATTATCCTCACTCTTCTTCTCCCCTCTCCCTAATATCTAAACAGTGCTAAATACTGCCCTTCTGTACCCCTGAATGTATTTTTAATACTGAAGCCACCATCTGACCGCTAAGTGTCCCCAACCCCTGTTTCAAACTCCTTCAATTAAAGCCTTGCCGTCCAGGTTAATTGAATTCATTAGTGTGGGTCATGTTGCTGTCACAATCTGTCCCTCCCTAAACTTTCCTGAATACACAGCATTTGATGAACAGGACAGCTCATTCTTATTACCATTAGCAGGAAAACCTTTTCTAACCTCTCTCTCCGACCACCTCAAATTACTTTGAGTTCTCTTAGTAGCATGCAGACTCTGGGCCTCTGCTTACCTGGGCCCTTGTACTTACCACTGCAAACTCACCTGTCTGCCTCTGCAGCCCACTGACCAGCCCTACAACACCCTGTTCTCCTACAACAAAGTGCTTCTCCCATCTCTCCGGGCTACCACAGTGTTTTCTGTATACTATCTACTCCTTCACTGGCAATGAAATTACTAGATCCTGCAAGGCATGGCCTTTATATCCCCCAACGTAGCATGCTGCACTTAGGGATATACTCAGGATGCACTTATGGAATAAAAGAAGGAAGGAGGATTAAGAAAAAACTGGAAAACAACAAAAGAGGACACAGGAGGCATGCTGAACACAGCAGACATCCCCCAGTGCCACAGTGAAACACTTTGGCAGCTCCTTTCATTGTCCTATAATACTAATCTATAAACAAACTCACAAGTTAATGTCATAGCCTCAGAGCCCGTAGCACAGCGGTTATGACGCTGGCCACATACACCAAGGCTGGCAGGTTTGAACTCAGTCTGGGCCTGCTAAACAACAATGACAACTTCAACAAAAGAAAAGCCAAGCGTTGTAGTGGGTGGCTGTGGTCCCAGCTGCTTGGGAGGCTGAGGCAAGAAAATCGTTTGAGCCCAGGAGTTTGAGGTTGCTGTGAGCCATGACACCATGGCACTCTACCAAGGGCAACATAGTGAGGCTATGTCTCAAAAAAAAAAAAAAAACAGTGCTTGCTTTGGCAGCACATATACGCAAATTGGAACAATACAGAGAAGATTAGCATGGCCCCTGCGCAAAGATGACACGCAAATTTGTTAACGATTCCATATTTTTTTGGAATACTATGTAGCCTTAAAGAAAAAGACTTTACCTCTTACATGTTTACATGGGTGGAGCTGGAACATGTTCTTCTTAGCAAAGTATCTCAAGAATGGAAGAAAAAGTATCCAATGTACTCAGCCCTATCAATTTACAGCTTTCTTATGAAAGCTATAACCCAATTATAGCCCAAGAAGAAGGGGAAAGGGGAGAGGGAGGGAGGGGGGTAAGGGGGAAGACGGGTGGAGGGAGGGTAATTGGTGGGACCACACCTATGGTGCATCTTACAAGGGTACATGTGAAATTTACTAGGTATAGAATATAAATGTCTTAACACAATACCTAAGAAAATGCCGTGAAGGCTATGTTAACCAGTTTGATGAAAATATTTCAAATTGTATATAAAACCAGCACATTGTACCCCATAATTGCATTAATGTACACAGCTATGATTTAATAAAAAAAGAAAAAAGTCAATGTCATAATTGTCCTAAATTTGTCCCAAACTATTTTTCTAATCTTAATTTCTACTTCTCCCCATAAGTACTTTGTTCTCCAGCCTAACATGAGTAATCCCTTTTTCTCAGTTATGCTCACCCTTCTGTCTGTTCAATCTCTTCTTTTCACATGGAACTCCCCACCCTATGCCACCATATTTTACCACTAAAATTCTATTCATCTCTTTACCGGTTCATCACATAACTATTGAATGTTTACTATGTGTCAGGCCCTTGCATCAGCTATAGACAAAGGTCTCTGCTCTCACAGAACATGTCACTAGTTGGGAAGTAATAAGAAAAAAAAAACCAGGGATTGATAAGCATTAGAAAGAAGATTATATCAAAGCACAGAGGACAAGTGTCTGAGACAGGATGACAAGGGGGGCCTCTATGAGGAGGTGAAATTTGAGCAGTGGCCTGAGAGAGGTGCCCGAAGGAGCCTTGTACCCTCTAGAGCCAGCTATGGAAGCACATGATAAGCCCTAAGGAGGCAGCTGCTGGGTGAGCATGGGAACAGCAAGGCAGCCCCTACAGCTGGGCAGAAGGGAGAGACAAGAGACCAGTGAGACCCCACGAGCCAGGTCATGGAGTGCCTCATGAGCCATGTACAGACCTTCCATTTCATTCTGAGTGAGATAGAAAACTACTGCAGGCTTTGAACAGAGATTTTTTATTTTTTTTAAATCCTTCCTGGGATGGGTATGGTGGCTTATACCTGTAATCCTGGCACTGTGGGAGGCCAAGGCAGGTGGATTGCTTGAGCTCAGGAGTTCGAGACCAGCCTGAGCAAGAGTGAGACCTCGCCTCTACTAAAAATGAAAAACTGAGGCAAGAAGATCACTCAAACCCAAGAGTTTGAGACTGCTGTGAGTTACAATGCCTCAGTACTCTGCTGAGTGTGAAAAAGTAAGACTTTAAAGTGAGACTTTAAAAAAAAAAAAATCCTTCCCAACTACAACTTGGACTTTACCTAACACATGCAAACAATGTACCCTAATTGTCTGTATCCTCATACTAAATTTAAATTTAAAAATATATATCTTCTTCTGGCTGAAACTACAGGAAACTAAGGGTGGCCACAGGAAGACAGATAGGGACCCTGCAGTGGGCCTGGGAAGGGTGCTGGTGTTGTAAATGGAAGTAGGTAGAAGCAGTAAAGCTAGTGAGAAGTGGTCAGATTCTGGATACGTGCCATACACAGAATCAACAGGTTGGATGTGAGATGTAAGAGGAAAAGAGTAGCTAAGGATAACTCCAGGGTTTGTGATCTGAGAAACAGAAAGGATGATGTTGCTTCTAATCAAGTCAGAGAAGCCTGTGGGAGGAACAAGTTTCGGGGGAAAGATGAAGAATTCATCTTGGACATGTTTAAGACGCCAAGGGACATCCAAGTGGAGACCTCAGAAAGCAGTTAGAGGCATGGAGCTCAGGTTGAGAGGTTCAAATTTTAAGCTTAGGACTCGGCAGCGCATGCGCACAGAAACACAGATACTCACTGACTTACTAATTTGTACTTCTTTGATACTTCTTTCCATATTTGATTTTTGAACAGATTCACCTCAAAACATAAGATTCTAGGGAGTCTACATTTTAGGAAGAAGAAAAGAGAAAAAATTATGAATTTTTAAAACTTAATTGGTTTTATCCCCTCAATAGCTTTTTATTTTGTGCCTGTTATAAGCTCAAAATACAATGCTGAACAAAAAGACATGACCCAATTCCATGGAATTTAATGACTAGTAAACTAACAAATACTGCTTAAATGGTTGCTTAATTGTTTAAGTAAAAAAATGTTTTTAAGTGTTTAATTCAGAAATCAATGCAGGTGTTTTTTTCAAGGCCAGTGAAAAGATTCAACCCTGTGCTATGCCCAGCAGTTGGAGGCTAGTAAAAGAGATCTGTCCAATGAGCCAGGGTTGCCTCCAGGGTAGTGCAGCTGCAGGGCAATCACACATGTCACCTAGCTCTAACTGCTTTTCAATCAAGTGAGTGGTTTCACTGGGTCATGGCTGGTTTCATGGGTGAGAAATCTTTGGAAGCAATACGTTGTTTACTACATTACATTTGGCCCACAGTGTCTAGTGCAAAATTACTTAACCTTATCAGAAGAATTTTATTTCGTAACTTCACTCCATTTTAATAGTGTGATCTTTTTTGGTTTTTGTTTGTTTGTTTGTTTGGTTTTGAGACAGAGTCTCAAGCTGTTGCCCTGGGTAGAGTGCCATGGCATCTCACAGCTCACAGAAACCTCAAACTCTTGGGCTTAAGTGATTCTCTTGCCTCAGCCTTTCAAGTAGCTGGGACTACAGGTGCCTGCTACAACACCCGGCTATTTTTTGTTGTTGTTGCAGTTGTCACTGTTGTTTTAGTTGGCCAGGTACGAACCCGCCAGCCTCAGTGTATGTGACCAGCGCCCTACCCACTGAGCTACAGTCACTACCTAATAGTGTGACTTTTATTACATCCAATAGTGTGACTCTTATTACATCCAATTTTAAGTCTAAATTCTGCAAGTCATACCAAATACTATTTAGGAACATTATTTTATCCTTGTAATTTATTTTTCTGAGATGGCCTATATACAATATTAGCAGAAAGTAAAAACCATAAAATATCTAAGCCATGTTAGTTTTTTGGAAAGTTCAAAAAAAACAATGAAAGTTCTAAATTAACTTAAAGAGGAATTTTCATGGGAGTGCAAATCAAAGAAAGAGATATTTTAAAGGGGAATGTATACATCAGACCTTTACTATTTCGTAAGTTTTAAGAGGGACTAAAGGTGTTCCTTGCAGGCTAGTCTCTCTTTTGGCATGATCTTGTGGTGATATTCAATTATTGGGTTTATGTCATTTCAGTCTGCCACCAGGGAAATGAACAAGAAGTGATAAACTTATATTATGAATTCATTTCAGGATTGTGCAAAAGAATAAAATAGACTGGGGCTAGGGGGAAAGACACCTTCTTACTATACATATCTCCCACAATGAGTGGCAGTGGGAAAAAAAACAAGCATGAATCAGTACAAATTAAAGCAACTTTTAAGAAACTATAAGTATTTTGTTCAAATCACTATTTATCCATAATAACCCTTGAATAAATAACACTTTTTCCCCTGCAATTGTGTCCATGTATCCCTGAATTTCAAAACCTTTAAAAAGAATAGTTTATTATGCCCCCGAACAAAAATGTCATCTCAGGATGCTGTGAAGTAACAAAACCCTGAAACAAACTGGCTCAAACAGAAAAGGGACTATATTAGAACATTTAAATCCAAGAGAAGCTTTATCTAAAATAAAGTTCAAAATATGTGAATATGACCTGTTTTCTCTTTTTTTTCTCAGCTATATTTTCTCAGGACTAACTTCATTCCCAGGAAGGCTCTAATCTCATGGTCCCATGATAACTTATGGGACTATGTGCTACTCAAATCATGTTCATCAGGAAAGATACAATTAACTCCCAATCATGCAAACAAAAGATATAGGCCTGAATCTCATGGCCTTGACTCATACGCTCATCATGACCAACCACTGTGGCTGGAGGAATGGAGAGGCTGTGTTGCATAAGGCAAGTGGATTCATCCCGAGAACTCTCACCCAAAATGAATAATGCACAGCTCAGAAATTCAGAGTACTATTAAGAAGCAGAGGGCCCACCACGGTGGCTCATACCCGTAACCCCAGTACACTAGGAGGACAAGGCAGGTACATTGCTTGAGCAAGACCCCGCCTCTAAAAAAAATAGTTGGGCATTGTGGCAGGTGCCTGTCATCCTAGCTACTCAGGAGGCTGAGGCAACAGAATCGCTTGCACTCAGGAGTCTGAGGTTGCTGTGAGCTATGACGCAACAGCACTCTACTGGGGGAGGGTGACAAAGTGAGATTGTCTCAAAAAAAATGCTGGAAAAGCAATTAAATATCCACTACACGTATGAAAACAAAAATTCACTTACCAATTAATCTAATTAACCTTGAGGTTTTGAAAAATCAAGCAAACAGAATATAGGTAGGAAAAATATATTGGTATCATTTGTGTTATTTTAAAAGTAAAATAAAATCGGAGTGGAGCTGTGTAATAAGAATGTCCCATACTCCTGATCTCATACCTTAATTTCACCTTGCCTTTGCTATTCTTTCACTAATCTCCCTTGAGAAATATGCTACTTTTTCTTTTTTTGGTGAGAGGGAAGGGGGGCTGGGACAAAGTCTCACTCTGTCACCCTGGGTAGAATGCCGTGGCATCAAAGCTCACAGCAACCTCAAATTCTTGGGCCCAAGCAATCCTCTTGGCTTAGCCTTCCAATTAGCTAGGACTGCAGGTACCACTATGCCCAGCTAGTTTTTCTAGTTTTAGTAGAGACAGGGTCTTGTTCTTGCTCAGGCTAGTCTCAAACACAAGGAATCCACCCACCTTGGCCTCCCAGAGTGCTGGGATTACAGGCATGAGCCACTGCGCCTGGCCTAGGCCTATATTGTTAAGAGCAGTTTAAACTATTTTAAGCTATCTTAATTATCTTAAGATACCCCTTTAATTAATTGTAATACTAAAGTCCTCGCTGGAGTACTATACATGCTTAACTTGTACTGTTTGAAAATGTACAATGACTCAGAGACATCACTTGCTAAAAGGAATCTAAGACTCCACTATGGAATATTATTCAGCCACTAAAAAAGATGGAGACCATACATCTTTTGTACTAACTTGGATGGAGGTGAAACACATTCTTCTTAGTAAAGCATCACAAGAATGGAGAAGCAAGTATCCAATGTACTCAATTTTTATATAAGGGCAACTGATGACCCAGTACATAGTAGGGGGTGGGGTGGGTGTTTGGTGGTGCTTTGTGTGGGATGTGGGGTGGGGGTGGGAGTCACAGTGTTTGGCACACCTCTTGAGGGAGGAACATGTTTATAAGAGGGACTTTGACACATGGTATTAAGTGTGACCTAGATCTTTGTACCCTCAATGAATCTCCAACAAGAAAAAAAAAAGACTCCACCAGTGGCAGACAGTGCAGATCTTACTCTAGGAAGAACTCCTGCTGCTGCACGGAAGTAGCCCGAGGATTGCTATCTTGATTAGGAACAAGAGTCCTGTGCAAGTAACCTCTACAAACTCACCTATCTCGCCAAGCTGGACTTGTCCGAGTCATTCTTTGGTCTCTTAGCACCATCTCTGTTTGGAGAACTGATTTTCTATTCCATCCTGGGATTTTCCCAAAACACTTTCCTAACCTCCCCAAAAGTAAAAGGGGTTCCCTGACACATGGAATCTGCAGTTCCTCAGACATGAGGTTTGGTCTCACGTACATTTTTAAGAGTTTCTCTTCACTATCAAGCTCAGGAGCTGGTAGAGATCTGTACTCAACTAGTAAACCTCTTGATGCCCAGTCCAAGCACAACTTCTGTCTAGAGGATGTGGCTTGTAGTTCATCCAGGCATAAAGTGTCTTTTAGGGGTATGACACAAAGCTCACAGAGGTGAGCCTTATGGGCAAACAAACCTGCCTTTGGAGTTCTGGCTTTGATAGTTCTTTCATAGAAACACCCTGTGCAAGAGGTGCCTCATCTTCTGATCCACACCAACAACCTGGGGAGGCTTTAAGGCTAAGTTCTCCGCCATCACATTGTGGTACAGGAGACTCTGGGCCTCACCAAGGAGTTCCCATTCCTCCTCAGAGAAGGAAATGGCCCCTTCCTGGAAGGTCACAGAACACTGAGCTGGTTCCCTCAATGTGGAACTGCCACTGCTGTCACTGGATTCTGTGGGCCCAATAGGGTTTGAAGCAGTGGGCAATCAGGCAGGGACCTGGGCAAAGCCCTAACCACCGCTGCTGGCCTTCAGACTCCCGGTTGTGTAGTGGGGGCAATGACTGGACTCCTTTCACTGCTCTTGTGCCTTCTTATTCCTAACACCTTACTCCAGACTCAGTGCTGGTGAGCAGACCAAAACAAGCCAAAATCAGAATTTTCACGTGAAAGAAGGAAATAAACTTTAATAGTAGTTTATGAATGTATCAGCACTATAGCTTTAGTCCGTCTGGATGTTACCTGGTCACATGTCATGAAACAAGCAGTACCCCAAGCAAAGACTGGGGATTCCACCACACAGAGGGCTGGCAGAGCTCCCTCACGTTTATATTTCCTGTCAGGAAATAAGCACGACAGTTTCTATAGGACCAGTAAGGAAGATTACTGCTTATGCTATCTAACTCAAGTAACCATAGATGGACACCTGGCTTCAAAAGATCCCTGAAAAGAAGTCAGAGATTAAAAATAATACTATGAAGTATGTCCTAGTAAGTGAACACTAAGAAATAGCAGAGCTGGCACTTCTACTGCGAGCTAATAAGTAGTTGGCAAAAACAGTTTTCAAAGTTACCAGGAAAACTAGTTGAAATAATGAAGTTACATATCTTATTCATTCATATCATACATTCCTTCAAAAATTTATATTGTTTCAAGTACTGTTCAATTTCCTAATCAAAGCTGATAAAAGTCGATTTTGCTTAAGGGTATAGTGGCCAGTGAGATTCTTATCAAATTGACTGATTACAATGCTAGTCAAAAATCCCCAAAAGTATCACTTCTCAGCCTTTTGGCTAAGATTAAGTATAGTAAAATCTCAACAAAAAAAACAAGTTATTTTGTTTTCTAGTAAAACATGACAAGTGCATTCTAAAATGTATGTGATGATAATGCAAAGTTCCAACATTAGCCATGACCATCTTGATGAAGAACAACAAGATGGAAGAACTTCCTCATGGATAAGATACTTAGAAGGCCATAGTAATAATGACAATGTAGCCCTGACACAAAGAGAGTATGTTAGTCAGAGAGTCAGAGTTCCCCAGAGAAACAGAACCAAGAGGACAAACACACATATACACACTGGGATTCATTATAGGGAACTGGCTAACACCATTACAGAGGGTAGCAAATCAAGAGACCCAAGAAAGCCAACGGTATAATTTCAGTCTGATTCAAAAGAGAACCAGAAGAGTTGTTGGCATAGTTTCTGTCTGAAGACTAGCAAGGCTTGAGTTCCAAGAACAGCTGATGTTTTAGTTTGAGTCTAAAGGCAGGAAAAGGCCAATGTCCTTGGCCCCAGTTCAAAAGCTGTCAGGCAAAAGGAATTCTCTCTTATTCAGGGGAGGGTCAACATTTTCATTCTATTCAGGCCTTCACTGACTGAATGAGGCCCACCCATATTAGGTGATGCAATCTGCTATAAACAGTCTACCAATTTAAATGTTAATCTCACCCAAAACCCTCACACAAACACCAGAATAATGTTTGACCAATCATCTGGGTACCTCATGGTCCAGTCAAGTTGATACATAAAATTAACCCTCACAAATACACAACACCACCAATGGACAGATTTAGGACCACACTTGCACATACAAAGACACTTGAATTAGGACAAAAGTAGCACCATAGATTAGTGAGAAATGATTCTTCACAAATGGTGCTGGGCAACGAGATACCCATATGGAAACAAAATGAAAACAGACTCATGCCTTACACTATCCAAAAAATGCAATACCTATAGTTTCCATAAAAAAGGCCTATATCAGTGCATCAGCATGTACACAGAATTTCTACAAATCAGTAAGAAAAACATCAAGTAGACAAATGATTAAGCAACTTGAACAGATATTCCACAAAATAGTGAACTTCAGTGAAATACAAATTAAAACCATAATAGATACTATTAGACACATCCCACAGAATAACTTGAACTTTGAATGTATGTCAGTAGCAAGTGACATGGAGGCCAGAGCACTCTCACAAATTAATCATAAGAATTTAAATTGGTACCACCACCATGGAAAGCAATTTGGCATGAGCTAATAAAATCAGAGACGTTCATATCCTATATCCTGAAATTTCACTTCTTTATAAAATACATGCTTTGGAACCTGAATATATGTGGAAGAACGTTCATGCCAACATTACTCCTAATTCTCCCAAAATGGAAAACAAATTTCCATCAAAGATAGAATGGATAAATTATGGCATATTGATGAAACAGAACACCACATAGCAATGAAAAAATGGACAAACTACAATGATAGTCAACATTACAGCTGAATCAAATACAAAATACATTCTGTATTCCATTTTCTATGAAGCAAACAAACAAACAAACAAAAAGGCCAAATGGCATAATTAAGTGGTAAAACCATAAAGCACCTGTAAACAAAAATCTAGTTAGTAGTAATGGATAGAGGAGGCCAAAGGGAAAAAAAGGAAGAAGGGACACATGGGGGCAGGGAGCAGCTACGAGCCAGGCAGTATCCTGTTCTATTTCTTCCTTTTTTTGTTTGTTTGTTTGTTTGCAATTTTTGGCTGGGCTGGGTTTGAACCTGCCACCTCTGGCATATGGGGCCAGCACCCTAATCCTTTGAGCCATAGGCACTGCCCCTGTTCTATTTCTTGACTTAGGAAATAGAACCTAAGTGGTGCTTACAAGGGTATTTATTTATTTCATAGCAATCTGGTAAACTTGACATTGATGTTTCATTCACTTTTATATGCAAGTTTGTTAGATTTTGTAATTTAAAAGATTTTTTTAAAAGAAGAATAAAGTAGAAGACTGAAGCAATCTGGATATTGCTTAGCACTGCATTTTGAAAGAGAATAATAAAGACAGAATACAGTCCTTTTTTTTGGCCAGGGCTGGGTTTTGAACCCGCCACCTCTGGCATATGGGGCTGGCACCCTACTCCTTTGAGCCACAGGTGCCACCCCAAAATACAGTCCTTTTGATCGCTGTTCCTGGTGTTCTACTGTTTTCTTTTCATCAGGATAAAAAATAATAGTGGCATGGCCTTACCCAAAGAAGACAGGTAATCCCCTAAACATGGCAGACCCTAGAAGCCTCCTCCCTTCAATTATAGGCTGTGAAAACGGATTTTCTGGGTCCAGTACAAGGCTGTTATAGTGCCTAACATGCAGTAGGTGCTCAAAAAATATGTTTAATGGATTCACCAGTAAAACTAAGTTTTTCAAGAACCAAACACTCCCCCCAAAAAATGTAAAAAAAAGTGTCCTGTGACTATAACCAAATTTGCAATTCTTAGTAAAGTTATAAAAAAGTTTATTAATGTTTCTAATACAACAGAAACTAACACATAACAAGCATCAAACAAAATTTTTGTTTCTTCTCTGTGCTAAAAACACAACTCTCACATTTTTGACTTTATTAATTTGATTTTTTACTAAATTTTATAATTTATAGACAGAAGTCTTGGTCTTTGATTGAGGCTATTTCAATCATACTTGAAATGCTCCAACAACACAGAATGACTTCATATTTTATCACCACAATTAGAAACTCCTAGCACATAAAGGCATAAATTAAGTATTGGCTGAATGAATTAACAATTTTTATTAAATTATAACATATAATTTTCACAGGGATGTTGAATGACTCACTGACAAGTTTCTTGAAAGAGTAACTAAACATGTATTATACCTGCTTCCTCCCTCCCCATCATTACTCCATCTGGAGCAATCTGGCTATTTCCTTTCCCCTCCCAAGGTCTTTCCTCTGAGGAACGCTTTTCAGGGCTCCTACTTGATGTTCCACAGCGGCCCTGTCCTGCAGGTGACCACTTAACACATGGCAACTGAGCACTTCCAATTTCAATTAAATTTAAATTTTAAAATTACATATTTAAGTGATAGCATTTGGGAAAAAGTGGATTAAATATCTTCCTAAAATTAATTTTGCCTGTTTCTTTTTCCATTTCTTAAAGCAGCTATGGAAGATGTCCATCATCTATGTAGCACGTATGTATTTTATTTCTACTGGACAGTGCTGCTCCACAGTGTCAGATATGAGCATCAGCCTCCTTAAAGTGCTATTGCTTTTCTCCTTCTACTTCCTGGACTCCTGGTTCTATTCTGCACCATTGATCACTTTTCCACTTACTCTTTAATGTCAGCATCTCCCAAAGCTGTCTCTAGTGCTCACATCTCCTGTCACTATCTCCAGTCTCACCTCCCCCGACGCTTCCACTATTTCCATAGGCTGCTGACTCCCAAATCAGCTCACTTACTGAGAACTGTACATTCAACTACTGTCTACACATGTTCACTCTCACCCACCTAAGTATACCTCCATTTAATCTGCCATTACATCATCTGAATATTTACCTCATCATATCTTACAAATCTGGTCCCTCTTCTCCATTTTGTTCAGGCACAATTTCTCACCTTCATGACCATAATAGTTCCCAAAGTGCTCCTTGCCCTCTTCCCAACCAACTTCCTTTTTGCTGTTAGTCTCTAAAACTCACACCTGGCCATATGATTTCTCTGTTTAAATACTCTAATTGTTTCCTCATTCCCTTCAAGATAAAAGTTTTTTATAATCACACATAAAGCTTGGTATCTGCCTGTCTCTCTGTCTTCATGCTTCATCACTAAGCTCACAGAACCCCAAGCCCAGGCATATCTACCCACCTGCCCTTAATTGAGTACAGCATGTGCTTTCTCATCACCATACTGCATACACTCCCTTTTCTGCTGCCAGGTATATTCTAAGTCTATTCTTGCTCTGCTATCCATCCTTCAGAACTCACCTTATAGATCACCTCCCCCAGCAAATGTCTCCAAACCCCCAAGTCTGAGCAACTGCCCCCCTTCTATGCCACAATCACACCTACACACAGATCTCTCTATCAATAACAACCCAACCACACTAGACTGACCTGGGTACCAGTCTGTTAATTCCCTGAAGGCGGAATTAAGAACTTTACTTTCCTGCACTATACCTAGTAAGTATCTATGAATAAATGGACATATTATTAAACAAGAGAAAACCACAGATTAAAATGTGAGGCTAGAAATTTAAAAACAGACTAATAAAGCCATGATTTAAATGAAGTAAGTTAACCCAGTCACCCTAAAAACACTTTATTAAATGGCCTATTTCAGGATTTAATGAGCTAACCAATACAAAATTACATGTTAAATAATCATTGAAATGTCAAGTACTCAACAAAACAATTTAAAAAATAAAAACTAAATACGTTATTCCATTTCTATAGCTTTGTCTTTTACATACCCCGTCTTTCCTAACTCTACTTATCAGTTCCTTTGTTCAGCTCTGTACATTAATTTCCTTTCCAATTAAAGTCTGTAATCTTTCTTTCCCTTCACTAATCTCTTTCATTTTTACTGCCCCTTCTATTTATCTTTTAATCTAACAGTAAAATATAAATACTGCCTTTATCATTTCTGCTAGCAATTTTACCCAAAACAAAGGAATCGTAAAAGGCAGTGAATGAAATGATATCACCAGTCGGATTGATAGACAAAACCACATGTATCAATCTGGCTGGGTGATTTCATAATACTAAGCAGCTAATCTGAACCATATGCACACTAAGTGGGGTCTGACAGGCACCAGCAAGTCCTCAGGCTGTTGCTGCAGTCAAACAGTGGGGCTAACAGAAAAGAACAGCCAACTGGTGGTGAGGGCAGCTGCCACTGCCCTACAACCTTCTCCAACTTATGCCTGCCCTTCAAGAGGAAGCAAAAACAGACAGGGGAAATCCAGAAAGCTGTCAGCTATCTAGACTAGCACAGTAGGTCACACTCATTTGACAGGGTGAGCAGCAGTGGCCGAGTAGCACCAAGTACTAGTCAGTGGGCACACTGGCCCAGAACTGATTTTAGAACACAAAATAAAGACTGCCTCCTGAGCACTGCTGAATTTTCATTTTGCTACATTCTGAGAGAGGCAGAGAAATAACTGGAGAGAAATTATATAAATATTTAAGCTAGGTCATAAGGGGAAAACAATTTTTTTGAAGGATAGTAATTGCTAAAGGGAAATGCCATACATTCTTTTAATTA
The DNA here is from genome assembly GCA_963574575.1 of Galagoides demidoff. Taxonomy (NCBI): domain Eukaryota; kingdom Metazoa; phylum Chordata; class Mammalia; order Primates; family Galagidae; genus Galagoides; species Galagoides demidoff. The sequence goes on along the minus strand of CAUYQV010146161.1, from coordinate 921 downwards.
CCTGAAAATAGCTTTCCCAAATCACTCAGGGTCAGGTCTTAGTAAGCACAGGGAAGTTCACCTTAAGGACCAGTATCTTTTGGAATTCACAGTCAAGGAAAACTGAAATCTCTTGAAAAACTTTACACTCAGCAGGATAATGTAACAGTGAAGGGTATGCTGGAAGAAGTTTCTAAAACATGACTGAACTGGACCCACCAAAAAGTATAAAGTAGCACCTTTAAGTGATCAATTTAATTCAAAGTAGTACAGAGCAAGATTCACTCTCTTACCTGTATCCAGAAGTTAAGTTTTGATTCTCCAGAATTCTGTGGTTGATTGTTAATCAGACAACATAAGCAACACATTAGAATTTTTTGGCTTTCATCTGCAAAAAGAGAGTAAAAATCAAATAGAAAGAAAAAAATAATCAATTTAAAATGTTTTTTAACATTACATTTAGGAAAATCTCAAACTACTAAATTCACAAACTAAGTATCCAGACACATGTGTGAAACTTAACTTTGTGGGTTTCTTTCTTCTTGTGGGTTTGGGATCACTTATGGTTAGCTCTTGTGTGGTCAACTCCCTTCTGTTAACAGCAGCACTTTTTAAAGCCAAATGAGAATGATGGAAAGAACTAAAACAACCAGGTTTTTCTCAAGATGAGTTTTTTATTTCACATTTCAAACCATTAGTAATTTCAATCTTTTTTTTTAAATTTATTAATAGTTTATTTATCACTCATATTCACAGCTCAGGAACACAGGTCAGTGACAAATGTCTACGTAAATCAGCCAAAAGAAATTCTTTGTATTTCAAAATTATTTGGCGCTCTGAAAGACACCAGCCTTCCTCATCTCCTCCAAATCTTTCATAGAATCTAATTTCTGTAGAAATCTGCATATGCCTTCTTTCTTGGTTCAGCCACAGCAAACTTAT
>CAUYQV010146158.1:0-20432 GCA_963574575.1 Galagoides demidoff | reverse complement strand
TTTGTAGTGACATGAGTTCAGACGTGTGCTGTTCCGTAGTGAGCATAGTGAGTGCACCTTCTCCCCCACACATGACCTCTGAGCAGCGCGGGGAGGGAGAGCATAGTGAGTGCACCTTCTCCCCCACACATGACTTCTGAGCAGCGCGGGGAGGGAGAGCATAGTGAGTGCACCTTCTCCCCCACACATGACCTCTGAGCAGCGTGGGGAGGGAGAGCATAGTGAGTGCACCTTCTCCCCCACACATGACCTCTGAGCAGCGTGGGGAGGGAGTGCATAGTGAGTGCACCTTCTCCCCTAGGACGCCCAGCGCTGACCAGGAGCACTGGCACTCGTACTTTAGGTACAATTCTGATGAGCTAGTTTTTCCCTGTGGTCCAAAGCACACCAGTACACAGGAGTGAGACACTGATAAAAGGAGGGATATGAGAACACCAAAACATCCAGAAATGACCATGATGAATTTAAACAATTCAGCCCCAAACTTAAAACATCTATCTAGTGCTTTAGAGACTAAGCCTGTCAGACCCATGGTCTAGGTCGTGGAAAGTGAGTCCTGGGCAGGGCACACCTCAGTCCTCCAGAATTGTTATTCTGGGTTTAGCATATCCTCGGTACGTGGTTTAGTAAAGCATTGGAGAACGCAATGCATTTTGGAAAAGTTTCCAGGAAAAAGTAATTTATTGTTTTTAATTGTCACAGCATGAACATTCCAGTTACCCAGAAATCTGTTTATCTAGAACTGCCATAGAAATGTCATGTTTCTCTCTAGTATTTTTAAAAAAACTATTCAAAAGTTGAAATCTTAGTATTATTCCCTGGTACATAGTGGTGAACAGAATTAAATCACTTCAGATGTCTGTGCTAAACTATTTTTGCCCCGTAAGATCAAAGTTTGTGCTCCTTTAATTTCCTTCAGGTGATCCATGGTCTCAGGGCTGTGGAAGCCCCACGCTCCCTAAACCGAGCACACTGGAAACGCTGATACCAGACAAGCCGGCCGGCGTTTCTGAAGAACTACTGCTGTAATTTAAACTCCTCCTTGATCTCCCCCTAAAGCACGCCAGAGAACCTGATTTCCATAAAACTTTCTAACCCAATTTGAACAGTATAATGTGGACAGTGGGGAATAAATGGGTTTGATCAATTATGAATTTATATGATATGTTAGTAAGCTGTTCAGGCACAGTCTTACAATTCTGTGTTTTCAACACTAATGCCATGCTACATAATTTTAAAATGGTGCATTTCAGAAAAACCTCACTAGGGCATATTTGCATATTTGGAAATCTAATTAACCCAAGCATATCTTAAGGCTTTCAAGAGAGAACATACAATAACATTTTTGTCAGCTGAATGTTTGCTGGAGGCTATGTAAGGATTTTATCATCTGGTGGAATTTAACCCTTCAGCTCCTGAGTTTTATGTAGAGGCTTTCTAATCTGAGAGCTGGGCAGGCCGAGCCGTCCCCTCTCTCTCAGGGCCAGAGATTCCCGGGCTTAGCATTCTGACCACCTCACGAACACACCCTGAAGCGTGTTGGTACCAAACGCAGATCCAAGGCCGTCTTCTCCCGTCCCTTAGATGACACAGCTGGGAGCTGCCTCGCTACCTTTCCTGTAGGAAGACTTGAAATAGATGGAAAAAGAAAAGATGCTGCAGATGCTGCAAAACATCCCTGTTAGGTTTTCTGTGGGAAAAATATTTCAAAATGAGGACGGGGGCGGTGAAGGGCACCGCCCAGCCTGACCCCCGGCAGCCACCTCCTCAGCTCTTCACTTTAGTTCCCTTTAGTGGGTTTTTTGCCTGCTTCTTAGGCCAGAATCTATGATCATGGTGAAAAGTCAGAACAGAAAGAAGAGCCCGGTTCTGTAGAGCTGCTGGCTCCCTTGCACGTGGCGCTCTCTGAAAGCTCGCCAGTGGAGAAGGACCCAGGGCCAAGGCTCCACTCTCCCGCGATTTGGCCTTTGAAGCTTTGGCTATTTTTCTTGCCAGAAGGAAAAAGGACGTGTGGCCCAGTTACGGCATCTCCCCGCGGATGGCTGCAGAGACGGAGGCTGGATGCAAACCCCTACCTGCGCGTGCACGGCCAGACCCAGTGTTTGTCAAGTTCCCTGCAGACCCCCGCCCCGCTAGAGAAGACCAGGGGCAATGTTGCTCTGGAGGAAACGGAAGTCGCTTAGAGGAGTGTTAAGTAGAAAACTGGATTTATGAAAAATTACGGTATGTCCAATAGACTCTGGATACAGACATTTCAGGAGACAAGGTAAAAATTTACAAACTTAATTGGTAACAATGTGTCAATTCTGCTGTCACACTTGTTCTGAAATTAGAAATTTGTTCCAAAAGGATTTATACATTAGGGGACAATGTGAACATAATACAAATTTTGCATTTGTGTACGATGATTTCTTTGTGGAAAATGCTGGGTTAACACGGGAACTGCACCCTGCTGAGCAGCTGGTCTAGGGAGAAGTTCACGGGCACAGGCAGCTGGCACTCCCGGCCCACCATCTCGCTTCACCGCCCGTGTCTGGCTCCCTATGGGCCATGCTCCTCCATGTCTGCTGGTGGACCTTCCACTCAGGTCTCAGTCCATCCCCCTTCCACCACTTCAGCACAGGCGTCTAACGCCAACTTCCACCAGCCAACCCCGCAAGGCGCACCACCACACCACTGCAGTCTTTAACAAGGGTGAAACTGTGCTATTTGTTACTAGGCCTCTGTCTTTTAAAACTGTATGTGTTCCTTATGAAGTCTTTGAGTGTTTGCCCCCAATTCCTTTTTTCCATAAACTACAATTTTGTGCAGTGTGATGAATTTTGGAAACATATATGTCACCTTTTAACAGAATTGACTATAAATCGGATTTCATTGTTTTATTAAAGATCAAAGAAAGGGCATAGGACAGAATCAATACCATTTTTGTTGATAAAACGAAATAAATGGTTTTATATCTACTGCTAGTATGTATCTCCCTGGGAAGGAACAAGGAATTCATACGCTCGATGGCCTTAGAGCATGGTGGGCTCCCTTCCCATCCCACCCCAGTTCAGCTGTGTCATGTCTTCCAGCAAACCCTAACCCCCAAATCCACCCCAATCTGTGTCAAATGCTTCCACTGAGTCCCACGATTTTCAAAGCCGCCTGCTCATACCTTTGGCAAAGGCCTCATCACACCGCATTGCAATTCTGTTTACTTATTATTCTCATTCACCAGACTGTGAGCTCTTTAGAGCTGTCTTTGTGCATTTATTTGAATTCTGAGTGTGTAGCACAGTGTCTGGCGCTGTGGCGGTGCCTAGCACATGCTCGTGAAGGGAGCATAAGGGGCGTCCAGTTCTCTGCCTCACTCACGGCCCCGAGCAGCCTTTGCACAGAGCAGGCATCAGTAGACAGCTGCTGAACAAAAGGAAGAAAACAGAAAACAAGAAGTGGACTCACTCAGAGATGGGAAAACAGAGGGCAAAACTGTCTCCTGGAATTGTCAAGTAAAGCCTTAATGTAAATAATATAAATTTATCTTCATAGGTGGGTAAGAGAAGGAGGGGACTCTGGTGTTTTGTAACGGAGGTAGAACTCTTAGATTCCACCAGAGTTTGTCTGGCTCAGTTCTACTGTCAAGCGGGTCAACTCTGAAGCCTTCTGATCAGGTGGGTTTTCATCTCACTTTAAACATCTTCAAAAATTACGTTATGTCTCTTGGTACCTTAGGTAATGCTGAGTAACATTTTATAATCAAGAAATTCCTTCCAATGTAAAAACAAGCTCTTCCTGGTTACTTTAATTTTCTTTTGTTCTTTCTTTTACAGGGATGGAGAACTGGCCGGCATGCTCACGCTAACCCTCTGTTTACCACAAGACAGTGACTGAGCCATCTCGGAGCTTTCTATTTTCCTGGCTAAGCAATCAGACTCCTTTAATCTTTCCCCATCTGACCTATTTTACATCCCATAAGCATTTCTGTTGTTTTGTTTTCACAGACCTTCCCCGATTTTCATACTTCCTTTTAAAATATTGAAGCTCGAGTTGACAAAATAGTATAATAAAAGCTTGTATGATGTCAAACATAACAAAGGATTATTTCCAAATTCCCTAAATCTCAGTATTGTGTGCGTTCCATAGCATGTTTTTCTAAAAGCCAGCAGAAAGAGCCTCTCTCCACTCTCCGAGCCTGTTAGTCATCATGCACCCCCTGAATGTGTGGGGTGTGCGGAGGCGGCAGCCACACCCTCACAGTTGGCAGAGGCGCACAGGTGCCCTGGGCACAGCCACCACTCTTTAGGGCTGGCCTTCATCCACATGGTGCATTAGGGTTTTGGGGAGTGCAGCCTGCTCAAGGTGTACCTCACAAAGGAGCTGAATGTGCCTCTGCACAGCACAGCCAGCCTTTGGGTCTTGTTTCCAGAGTGGACACCACCCGCTGACCCACCGTGAGCCCACAGTCCATCCTTTCCTGACATATCCAGGCTCACTCTCCTCCCTCTGCTCACAGGACACTTGGCTTTCTCTCCTGAGATACAAATCTTGAATTTGTTCCATATTTTTGAAATGTGATTTATATAATTTATTAAGATCATTTAGAATTCTAGTTCTAGTTTTCTGAGTGTGTGTGACCCCTGTTGGCTAAATTTAATCAGTTTGCCTTTAATTGTCACCCTCAAAATAATGAAAATATAGAACAAAATCTAACATGGGCACCAGGACTGAACCTGGAAGATCTCTAATTCACAGGTGGCCCTTGTGGCTTATGATGAAGACTTGGGGGGAAATCTTCTAAAAAAAAAGTAAGATTACCTAATTGTGATATGTACTGATTCAGAGTAGTGATTTAAAGAGCTAAGTTAAAGCTGATACCAAATTGATAAGGACTTCATCCATTGCTTTCTTTTAGCCCGTGTGGGCTATTATTTCATCAAGGAAGGAAAGTATCCCACTTTGGGTACATTTGCTATTTCCTAAACAAAAAAACAATAGAATTATAAACAATGTCTGTGAAGGTGCTCTTTACTACCTTCAATATTGTCATTGTGGAACTTTTAAAACATCAATAATTAATTGTTGTAGAAAAGTAAAATTATATTACATTAAAAACATAAAATGTAAGAAGATTTTTGGGTCAATATAAGAAGTTAAAGATAGAAACAGGATCAATCTAGGTGACTGGGCCAGTGTGGGACCAGCGTGGGATTAAACTGCTGAATGATTCAACAAAATACTGAGTTTTCGGTAAGGCAAGTACTACAAAGAGTAAACGTAAGGTCAAATGCATTCAGCTAAAGAGACTCCTCTAAATCCCAGACTTCAAACTGGATACACTATTACACAGTTTCACACACAAAAAAGAATAAAGCAATTAAGACTTCATAGTTGTAAAGGTTTTCTTCACTGCTGATTTCTAACTAGGTAAGTAAATTCAATTTCCACTCAAAAATATTTGATCCTAGAGAAATTTCCATCAAACAACATTTGTTGCTTCAATCTCCAAAAGAAAATAAACAACACATTTAGAGACAATTAACAGCAATGTCTTTAAAGAACAGTGTTCAGTTAATTAAAAATATTTACTGACTTACAATCCCACTGCTGTATTTATATGTGGTCCTTCAGTTGACTGTTCTCTAACCTCCTCCAGTTCTGGGTTCAGCTCCTTTAGGCTACTAGGCTGCCTGGTGCAACAGCTTGTCAGATATTTACAAAACTGCACAGCGCTGGGTCAAGGAAGAGTTAACAAAAAATTGTCTCACTAGACTCAGATTTATGGAATGTTTGATAAAGTGATATCTACGAACGGAGAAAGGAACATGTATCAAACGAAGAAAAAAATAGGAACTGTGATGTTCAGCGAAGAGTTAGTGAACTGACCTTGGAATTGCACTGTACAAACATACAATTCTACTCCATTTAGTTTCCTGCTGGCATATATACTTCCGTCTGCATATAATGTTAATGCATCTTTTATTTATATCAAAAACATGCCCTAGACAAGAGCCCTAAAAATATAGTAGAATTATTACAGTCTTTGTTCTGGGAGTAAAAGAATTTGAGAAAGTGTTCATTCTTAATATATGCTATTTTATAAAGTCAATTATCAGATATTCAGTGTCTAGTCACTCAGTTGTAAATTGCCTATAAATACGCTCAAATCCTTCTCTTTCTTCCTTTACTTCATGTGTTGGCTCTGACTGCTCATTAGCACGTCCTGGACAAGATAGGCTGGGTGATGCACATTTACCAATTTTGAAGACTTGCCAAAAACTTTTGAAAATTCATCTCTCTATAGTAATCTTAATTTTTATCATAGTTCCTGAAATATGCTTAATTGATGGGGTAAGTCCAAGGTCAAGTAAACTGAATACACAGAGAAATATAATATTCATTTTCAACTCTAATATATCATCAGGTTATAATGCATTTCTACTAATGCATTTCTACCTAATATTTGTTTTATACTCTATACCGTATTCAAGATGTAGGTGAAACTTTTAAAAATGAATATGCATGTATGTTTTTTGATTGTTATGGCAAAATCTATTATGTTATGTAATAGTTGAAATAAATGTGTCATTGTCTGGGAATGGGGTATTTTTTATCATAGTACAAGTTTTCATTATAATGGCATTAGGATTTAATGGAATTTGACTTATGAATTGAAAAGGGCAGGATGAATTTATTGTTTTCTTCAGTAAGATACAAAGAATTCTATTAAAAGAAATCAAGAGAAAAAGAGGATGCATAGAATCTAAACTAATCTAGTGTTAGTATGTGCTTTTATTACAATGGCAATTAGAGTTTTTGAAAAACAAGCTTATAAATAATACCTAGATTTCTCTGATTGTCCTAGCTTAACTCAAATCTTATTTTTCAGAAAAGAAACTTAAACATGGTTGACTCCTATAGATAATATGAAGTCTTATGAGAAAAACATTTAATATTCCATCTTGAAGATGATTATATCAATAGTGGACATGTTGTAAAATGGTTGATTAATATGAAAGTAGATGTAAATATTGGTTTACTCAACCTTTGTCTTATAGTTTAGTAAATGGGGACAGGAAATTCAATAAAAGGTCAGAAAGGATATGTCCGTATTTCTGCATGCTGGCAATTGTTTTTATCCACAATTTCTCTATCTTTGAAATATCAGACTATTAATAGATACCATTTTTATAGACGGATAAAAAGCTATTAATATAAAAAGTTGAAACGCCAAATACAATTCTGAACAGACTGGAGGGTTTCTGCCAGCACTCTCCCTGGGATCATAAATCTCCAGATGTTATATGTGATGCATCCTGACTTCTCTCAGGGCTGATAAACGACCACTTGGAAGAATCACGACTTTATTTTAAAAGTCTATCTTATCTCCACTGGTTACAAGAAGTATAAAGAACATTTCAAGTATTAGGAAAGCAGAACAATCTAGGATTCTCCATCTGCAATTTTTCTTCTTATCACTAGATTTCCCTCAAACTAACAATTACTGAAGTTGGTCTAAGAATATCTGAACTGTAGTGGAGAAAGATACTATTCGAAATGTTATCCTCACTTAAAGCTAATGATATTTAGTCAACAAAGAGCTACTGGGTAAATTTGCTATGTTTATACAGATACTGGATGAAAAGGAAGGGAAAAGATTCTACCCTGCCCCTCTCAGGGCTCACGGTATACAGACTTGAAGACGAAGTGGTGGTGGTGACAGTGGCAGAGACCCAAGGGCGGGGGGTGTCTGCCTGAGGCTTCCCACGATTGTCTAGTCGGGACTTTCACTTTGACTACTTAGGGATGCCCGTTCTAAACAACAGTGAAAAAACAACCATGTGAGATAAGTAGAAAAAAGAAACACATTTCATTTTTAACAAATGCTTTAATGATATTTTTTTTCTGTTGCTTTTGGGACATTTCATTTTATAGCAAGTAATTGGAGAAAAAAGAATAAGATAATAAAAGAAATCATGGAACAGACTTCAGTATAAATAGATGGTGTTTAAACTGAGGTCTCAGCCATCCCAGCTAAAGATAAAAAGACAGTCTCATGGGATCTGGGGCAGATTATAATAAGTATTAGAATGTATTAGACCAGGACAATGAGAGACTTTTCAACCCCATTCACCTTCACATCCCTCCCTCTTCCCAAGCTTATATATTACCGGGATGCTTTGGGACTGGAGAATGGGTTGGAAATTTAAAAGGTGTTTGCTATTTAAGGACCAAATTAAAATTAAAAAATCCTTATTCCTTGCCACTGTTGTGGGACAGTTAATATCTAGCTGGGTATAGGCAGGCAATGGCAAAGTCTCATTCATGTATTATACTAAATTATTCACTGGAGGATAATTCTTTCTGAAGGTTCACAGAGAACTGTTCAGTAAAACTGTAGTATAGTAAGTTCTACATATTCCAAATCTGTTTTCAAAATGAGAAGCAACTGTGCTTATGTCTGAGTTAGCATTTATTTTATTTATGGGTTATTTATTTCTTTGTAATTTTCTGTGTTTTGCAAATAATAAGGAACACACACAGAGTTAACTGAGTGCGCTATTTTAATGCTAAGAGCTTTACATTTATTATTGCTAAATTTTCAACAATCTAGCAAGGTGGATATTATTATCCCTAGTTTACATAGGAAATAAAAGAGGTTAGTCTTGCTTCACTTTATACACAGATAATTGTCAGAAGCCAGATTGTTTTAAAGAAAAATGGCAAGGAACAGAGAAGAACTGCTTATCATTGTGGCTGTGGGAGACACTGACAGGTCGCAGATAGAACCTTGACACTGGTTACAGAGCTACCTGAGAGCCCGCCCCTGGAGCCCACGGTGCTCAGCAGACCTGCTCCTGGCAGGCGCGATGAGCACGGTCTGTGTGGACAGACATCACAGGCATTTGTCCAGGCAGGCAGTTCAAATTCCATCTGATCATAATTAGATGAACTGCTTGTTCAGAAAAGAAACCCAACATATAGTTTGTTCTTCTAATAAACATAAATAATATGCTTTGTATGGCTGGATTCCATTAAAGGAGGGACTGGGGGGGTGAAATGGGCAGATGTGTGTGGAGAAGCTGGCTGGTGACCCATGCTGGAGGGGACGGGAGGAAGGCCAGGAATCAGACTTCAGCATGATCAGAATTACCTGGAGGGCTTGTTAAAGCCGATTGCTGGGCCCCACCCCGGAGTTTCTGATTCATTAGAGCTGTGACGGGGCCCAGGAGTTTGCATTTCTTGGTTTCTAGGAAATGGCGATACCTCTGGGTAAGAAAACACACATAAGGCTCTGGGGTCAAATGAGGTTTAAATCCTGGATCTTTCTAGAAGTAGGACCACTTGCAAGTTAACCTCTCTGTACCTCAGTTTCTTAATCTGTAAAGCGGAGATTATTTTGTCTTGTGAAGATGACAGGAGACAATGCAGGTGAAGTGCTTATTCCAGCTCCGGACACACATGAAGAGTTCCAGAAACTTTATGCATAAATTGATATACGCAATAGTTCAATAAATTCTATACATAAAAAATACATGTCTCCACGGATTAGATGGGAATATGCAATACTGAAACAGTCCTCATAGGATGGATAATATAGCAAATCCAAGCAGATTGGGTATAATATAGTTTTAATTGCCTTTCAGATAAATCAGCCCTGCTCCAATAATTGAGTCAAGCTAATCATATCATTACTATTTCCTTAAATTTCCAGCATTTCAATCACAGCAGGCCCATCAATACTAAGGGAATCCATGGTAACTACACAAAGTAAACACCCACCTACCCATTAGTGCCAGCAGTTATTTGGCGTTTGTTATGTTAGTTAGACTGTGTAATGGTGTGTGAGAAATGGGTTTCTGCTTCCTTGACCCTTTGGAAAGCCGGTTTTCCGACCCAGCCTCCCTCGCTGAGACTCCCGAGTCTGACAGCTGTGACTTCAGGAGCTGATTCCCTCACCAGCCCCTCTGGAAATGAGGCGGCAAACATCCTGGTTTCCTCTAAAGAGTGAGAATCTATTACAGGGGTTGATTATTGATAATGACCATTTCTATTTTGGGGCTACCAGCTAACTAGGCCTTTTATTGTTTAACAAGTATTCATCATGAATGCAGAGCTATCCTTCAGAGAAATCAAGTTTAGATGCATGTGATGTAAAAGAGCAAACTGAAAGGATTATTTTCATGCTTTTAGATTTTAAGAAATATATCCTGTTAACTTATGTTTAAGATCTACAAAGAAAAGGAAAGGAGATTTTTAAGATAAATAATCTTTAACCAGAACAGTTTTAAATGTAAATGCTTCTCACATGCTCTGACAACTTAAACTTAATCTTTTTTTTTTTTTTTTTCTCCATTGTGGGGGAAATAGTCATTTATTCAAATAGACCAAAAGGAGTCAATTGACCACAAGCTCAGTGTGAACCAGCAGTAAGAACTGGCTGTCAAATGAACTAAACCCATCTTAAATTGTATTAATCAGAGATTTTTACACAGGAAGGGGGTTTCCAGAGTTATTCTGCAGAAGCTAGACCAGAAAAACCACAGCCAGAGTGAAGTGTTGAGGCCCTTAGAATAGTGAAAATCTTGTTACAAACACAATGATTAAAGGGCTTGGTGAAGCTTAGCCTGGGAGAGAAATAATAAAATAAAAGAGGGAATAAAATAATCATCTCCCTGTTGAAGGGCTAGCAGGATCACCCATCTATTAACCTTAATTCTAAAGGTTTTATATAGAGCTAAGTCACAGTTTTACTTAAACAGAATAACATTTTAATACAACAGCTGTTTACTATGTCTCCTTAGTACAATAACCTGTATTAAGTTCTGTGAGGCCTATATCAGTGAAAAAAGTGCTTGACTCTCATTAAGGAATTTCTAAGTCAGAAGAGAGGAGAGAGGACATCTGGGCGAGGTCACAGAGCCTGGCCTGAGGGCAGCATGTTTAGGGGAGAGTAGGAAGAAGCCCAGTGTGGGTGAGTAGGGGACAAGGACAGGAGAGCTGGGAGGCTGGAGAATGACTCTGATTCCTGTGGACTGGACGGTCTCCTGCACAGCCAAAGGGCACACAAGCCTGAACCCTGACATCAGCCTGACGTTGTTTTCTTTCCCTTTTCTGCGCCTTGGTACTGGTCATGGATTTATTATCCCTGAGTTAGTGTTTACAAGGAGTGACCACGACTGTGGGTGAGGGCTCCTCTGCTTCTCCACAGCATGGAAATTTTCCTCGGGGAGCACCCCCTTGTTGGAGCAGACAGGAAGAGCAGAGGTGGGAAGCTGCTCTGCCAGGGCACGGAAGGGAGTAGTTAGAGGGATCAACAAGCCCCCACCCACCCAGCCACCCTGCTGCACGCCCACTGCTCTGGCCAATGCTTCTCCACTCTGGCCAGAGGAGGCCCCTGCTCGGAGAATCGCGGCTGGTGTCGGCAGCTTCTGTTTCAAAGTCTAACAAACTATGCACCAGGCAGGGAACATTACACAAGAACAACCTTCTCCTGGACATTCTTGTCAGCTTGTGAAGGGGAGAAAAACCAATGAACAAACGCAGTAAGGAAAAACAAACATTTATTCTAGATCCGCGCACGCCCAGCTGACCGCTTTACCCCACCGTGGTGAGTTCCCTCTCCCAGCGTCCCTTTCACTACCAACGCCTCCCTACGGATAGACTGTGTTCAAATATAGCTTTACTACAGAAAACTGCAGAGGGATCCGAACTAGGGCTGATTGTGAAAAATACCACACACGACTGCCAGCACACCGGGCCAACATTTCTAATGTAACACGGAGCAAGAGACCTAAATAAAATGATAACTTAATGACAGGAGTTTCACATAATATTCTTTAGGCAGAAAAAAAAAAAAAGGCAAAGATGAATCTTGAGCACAAAGGTAAAATACATTTGGAGATCCACTACTTTCCCCTTAGTCAGAGAGGACCTCATCTTTAACGGGTATGGAGATAAAGCATAAAGGCACCTTCCTTCATTTGCAAACAGAAAGCTCAAAAGGATGACTGTACTGCGAGGAGCGTCAGGCGCACTTCACAGGATTATAGAGCCAGGTCACCAATACCGACCTCACCATACAGAAGGCTTTTCTATTAGGATGTCAAGGAAATGCACCAGGTTCATATAACAAACAAATCCTTCAACATTCAGGAACACAACCATGAAGTGAGTTCTCTGCTTCATGGTCCTTTTGCTCAATGCTTTACAATAAAAGACACAGCAATGAACCTGCTATGAAAACAATGATGTTTCCAAATGAAACTTTCCTCCGTTGAGAGCCAGAGGGAAAAAAAATACATCCATTTGCTGAAGGTGCTGCTTAGCCACACTTCATTTATGCAGATTTTAGGTTAATTGATAGGACACACAGACAAAGGTTCTATAAACCATTTTACTGAGCATACACCCTGATTATAATGTCATGTTAAGAAATGGAGTGCAATCTGTCTTCGTGTCATATTTAATAGATTTCTAGTAAATAGCCCACAAGTGCTCTTTCTAACAGGTGATGAATTATATTAATGCCCTGTTGTACTTTCATAATTAAGGGTCTGGCAGCATTTCCATTATAATCAAGACTTGAGGTAAGAAACAAAAGGAATGGTTTCCAGGTTTTCTGGCCCTGACCACAGCACTCCTACCACACCCCACTGCCACTTCGGGCCCTGGGGACCAGCCTCTGAGACTAGTCTCAGCAAGAAAATCTGACACGTTGGCAGAGTTTTCATTAGAATCCACTGTCACTCCCTTCCTTTCCTTCTCCCCTTCCTTATTCTTCCTAGAAGTCCCTTCTCTTTCATCTGGGGGGGACCTGATGACTTTTCTCTGATGCCTTTGCCCTGGCCAGAGTGGTGTGGCCTTGCTGTTTCCTCCAGACAAAACCAGGCACCATCAGTGTTCTTTGCCTTGTGGATAACAATGAACCCACATCATAAACAAACCAATACTGAAATGACAAGGGAGAGGAGAACACGGTTGGCGAGGAAATTCTCTCCACGAAACCGACATGGATTTTCTGGAAAATCTGTAAGATTAAACCACAGACTCGGGGTTGACCCCAAAGGAGCACTTCTCACAGTAAGATTATCAGAATATCATCAGCATTGGGAGCAGGCAGGGTCTGGTGGGACTGGAAACCAGTCACTGTGGACATGTGGACGCCCCCACTCCGCCTACACCAGGGATGGAAACGGGACTGGAGCAATAGGAGAGAGACAAGACGGGAAGAAGAGGACGCCGTGTGATAGAACATGGGGAAGAGGGTCTGCATCTGTCTAACTCATTTTGAGGTAAATAAAAAGAATGAGGTTCGAAAGGAAAGAAACAAAGTAGCCAACCTGCCCCCTCCAGTATAAGGGATTTTTACAAGTCTTGTTATTTGCGGCAGTCTGCCAGTGGGCACGCACAGCTGTGGGGGAGGGGAGGGGGGTGTACAGTAAGACTAGATTTCTGCCTTTCCCCTTCCGAGCCGCTTACATCCAACTGGACATGTTATATGGAGACAATACAATTAACTCCCCACAGCTATGATCAGGGTAAAGCTTGGATATTTAAAATGCTTATTTCCAAAGAGTCAGAGTCCCATTTCCAGATCCCTAAATTTTTAAGCTGTCAAATTTTATAAATCCATAACATAAATTATACTTCAGGCTGGGCATGATGGCTCACGTCTATAATCCTAGCACTCTGGGAGGGTGAGGCAGGAGGATCTCTTGAGCTCAGGAGTTTGAGGCCAGCCTGAGTGAGAGTGAGACCCTATTTCTACTGAAAATAGAAAAACTTAAGTGGGTATGGAAAAAATTAGGTGGGTGCCTGTAATTCCAGCTACTTGGGATGCTAAGGCAGGAGAATCACTGGAGCCCAGGAGTTTGAGGCTGCTGTGAGCTAGGCTGAGGCCAGGGCACTGTAGCCTGGGCAATACAGTGAGACTCTGTCATAAATAAATAAATACTACTTCATTCTTATTTTTATAAAATTCATACACAGTATTTTACTATTACTAAGTGAGCACATATTAATGGAGTGACAATTATTAACAAACATCTGCTCTCTCGTGCTAGGTCTTAGGATGCCGTAGAGATCAAACAGATGCAGGTTGTAGGAAGTAGCCACGCAGCCTCAGTTCCCGGATGCCCAGGAGTTCCTGGCACCCACTGCTATGCCATGTTCTACACAAACTTCTAACACCCCTTCCCTTTACTTGCTCAAATTCAAGCAAGGCTTTGTTTCTTGCAACCAAAACAGCTTAAAGCAGTTGAAAGACAGTCAAATAAAAATTAGACATGGTTACATAGTATCATGCCATCTACATCCCTACCTGTTTTGCACTGGAATTACATGACCACACAGAGAAAAACAGCTTGTTATGCTTTTGAGATAAGTAAGAGGTACTTGAATATTGAGACATATTATTCAGAAAACTATTATAATTTTAGCACACCATAGAGATATTGTATATAGAATCCTTATATGTGGATTTCTTTTTTTGTTGCTGACATTGCATATACTTTTCTAGATTAAAAGCTGTACACTAACCTTTCGTAGGAAATCAGAAGGAATTAGTATGGTGTGTACGATAACCTACTATGTCACTGTGCCAGAAGTCTGACCAATTCCTTTTCATGGAAGTTTGAAAATGTCAAGTTCATTTTTAAACCCATGGCTAGTTTCATCTACTTTAAACCAAAAGTGACAAAATAGGAATTGACTGGGGGGAAAAATTCTGCAATCCACTGTTCTTAATATTTGATAATCCATGTGAAGCAGGTTTACCACAAACTGCTGTGACAGAACAAAGATGACAGATAAACTCCTGTGACCAAATTAATTGGAAATAGATGCCTCAGTCTTGTGATCCTATTTCAGTTTTTGAAAGAATTATATGCACCTTCAGAGCATGCCACGTCTAAGGATGATTACTCCTTGTACTGCTGGCATCAGGCTGATATGGCCTGTTGCCAAGTGTCTCAAGAGGAAGCTCAAAGTTCAGAGGAGCTGGTGCCAACGGTGCCGCTCTCCCAGGACCACCTGGAACATTCTGGCTTTTCTGCTGCGAGGCTGTAGGAGTTTGATAGCTCCCCCCTTTGTGCCTGCACTGTGCACTCTCAGGCTGCCCTAAACGGACCTCCTTACGCTGGTCTGTTGTTTACTTCCCTTCTTCTGAGAACCATAACATCACTTCAGGCATTTGATCAGGCTGTCTGTAGCCACCTCTGTTATGACTTATATACACTGGAATAATTTCAGATTAAATGATGGCAAGTAATAGGAAAGGGAATTTTTAATGCTTTCTATTTGTTTAAAAACAACCACTCCATGTAAGAGGTAAGTGGTTCACGCTGGGAGGGAAGGGGAGAGTGGCTGGTGAGCTCCCATCTAATGGGCACGAGGGAAGGGAACATGGCAAACCTCTGGAGTGCAGGACACAACTACAACAGGGACCTTACTTAAATCCAAACAATGTAAACTAAGCATTTGTACCCTCTTATTAATCTGAAATTTAAAAAACATTCTTTTAAAAAAAGAGGTAAATGGTCAACCATCTATAAATTTACGGCTAGCCTCCCCTACAAATAGCCAAATATTAAATGCAGTCAAAAAAATGCTATAGTTAACTAACGAATTATCATATAAATGGATAATTTTAAAACAAATCGTAATCTGTCTTGGATCTGCTTCAGGATAACCCCCTGTGTGCAGAGGGCAGGCGGACAGCGGAGACAAGCTCCCCTGTCCACTGGCCACCGGGAGGGCAGGGCAGGTGCATGAGGCTTTCAGTACGATCTTCTCTACAGACTTCCGTCAATGTTAAAAAGTGCCATCATAAACGCACTTTAAAAACATGAAGCCTAAAAACTTAGGAAAGTTACAGTAATATCTGATGTGGTTGAAGTAAGTTTACTTTTCTGACTAGAAATATGATCTATTGAATTATCAGTATTGAATCCACTTTACACAGCAACCATAATGAATTTATGATATAAAATATACCTAATATACCGACAGCTAAAGTAAATATTTTAATGTCCAATAAAGGTATGTGGGTTTTATACTGACAAATGTACTTGCTGTCTTGTCAAATCCACCATAATAGAGGTAAGATAAGAAAGTCTGAGGGAAGTCACTATTCTAATAGACTAAGGCACCTTTTGTTGGTAAGTTTGACCTACAATCACAAATGATGTCCATGCTTGCAAATTAACCCCTTTCTAATGCTAAGAATAATTCTAAGATTAAACACAAAGGGAAATTGAATAAAATATTAGAAAGACATAACATGAACCTCACAGCAATTAATGCATATTTATCATTTTACTTGAAAAGTGAATAAGATTGTAAACATGGGCTGGGCTGTCCCTGAGTTACAAACATCCAACTTATGTACAACTTGCACTTACAAACAGAGACTATTATTACAGGGAAGAGGTAAACGTACCTATTCCAAGTTACAAACTCAAGAACAAACCTACAGAACCTACCTTGTTTGTAACCCAGCATCGTTTGTATGTCCATTAACACTACAGAATTCAGATCCCAGTGTGACCTATCTTGATAGTCTGTTGAATATAACACGGATACAGCCTGAAGTCAAGCCCACTCTTCAAAGCAGACCTATGTCATACCACTTTGCAGGTAAGGTTCAAGTAAAATATTCCTTTAAATTATATTTTATTCAATTACTTTGACAATAACTTGAGAGATATTCTCATTTTTAAAAATAAATCATATTGTACATTAATGTGTAATAACTTTCTAGTTAGAGTGATATATGTGTAAAATTATGCATCTCTATTTATAATGATGATTTTAAAAGGTTTTGAAACCTTTAAGATATATTCTAAGAACCTGATTTGAGGGTAGAAACATCAACAAAAAACTCAATTTTAACGTGTAAGATCAATTGTGGGGAATCTCTATTTATACTATTGAATAATTTTTTTTCTAATTTTAATGCTACTATGGTTTCCAAAAATTTAGACAAATTTATTGGCATCTTAAGTTCAAGATACTAATGAACTCAGGCAAAAAGTGTTACAATTTAAAATTTTATACCTTTTTAAGCAATAGTTTTTATAAAAGAATGGCTGCAGATGATTGGGCTTCTTTGAGAAAAGATTTATAGACAAGCACAGCAGAAGGACACTAAAATATAATAGAGCTGAGATCTTTGGTTATCTTGTCTATATCGTCCTTTGATCATTAAAAATTAGGAGCATTAAAAGATTTTCCAAAACCACATAAGTAGTATGGATTTTCAGCTTCTTACATTGCTGTTGCTTAATTTCTTAACCAACATTCATGTTTTCTTTTTTTTTTTTTGTGAGACGGAGCCTCAAGCTATCCCCCTGGGTAGAGTGCCTTGGCATCACAGCTCATAGCAACCTCCAACTCCTGGGCTCAAGCGAGTCTCCTGCCTCCACCTCCCAAGTAGCTGGGACCATAGGCGCCTGCCACAACGCCCGGCCATTTTTTTCTTGGTTGCAGCCATCATTGTTGTTTGGTGGGCCCGGGCTGGGGATTCGAACCCGCCACCTTAGGTGTATGTGGCTGGCGCCTTAGCTGATTGAGCCACAGGCGCAGAGCCTATTTATTTATTTTGAGACAGAGTCTCACTCTGTTGCCTTTCAGTAGCATGCCATGGTGTCATAACTCACAGCAACCTCAAACTCTTGGGCTCAAGCCAGTCTCTTGCCTCTGTCTCCCAAGTAGCTGGTACTATAGGCACCCACCACAACACCTGGCTATTTTTAGAGATGGGGTCTCACTCTTGCACGGGCTGGTCTCTAATTCATGAGCTCAGACAATACAGCAGCCTCAGCCTCTCAGAGTACTAGGATTATAGGCATGAGCCCTCTCTGACCCTCTCCTTTTATAATTGACACAAGACATTGGAGGTGTGGCTGTGTCCCTTGAATCATATGCCTATAGCTGTGACATAATAAGAAATATATATATTTGGTCTTTGCCTCCAGTCCCTGGCACAGTCCCTAAATCCTTGTAGTTTCCTGAATGATAGAGCTACTAGGAGCATCTTTTGTTATAATATCTGGTCTTAGTTATATTCCCTGATGTAAGAACTTTTAAGGCTCTTGGAATCTCCCAGTGATGAGTGTCTTTTTGATTCTATTGAGATGGCTGGTGGCTGGGGTCCCTAGCTAGCTTCAGTATGGAGATGGGACATGAGAAAGGCCAAGCCCTGATTAGAGGGTTGCAATGGCTACTTCTCTCCCACTACCTCGCCGCAACCTCCTGGGAAGAGAGAGAGGCTGGTGGTTGAGTCTACCAACGATGCCTGCAGAATGAGGCCTTCACAAAAACCCTAAACTACAGGGCTTGGAGAGCTCTTGGCCTGGTAAACATACCCACATGCCTGGGAGGGGTGCACCCCAACTCCATCATGCCTACGCTCACAACCCTACTGAACAGCTCCCTACGTACCTTTTCAACTATGTGTTCGTTTGTATTCTTAACAATATCTTTTATACTAAACCAGTAATAGTAAAGCATTTCTGAGTTCTGTGAACCATTATGGCAAGTTATCAAGCTGAGGAGGTGATTGTGAGAATACTAGATTTGTAGTCAAGGCAGACAGAAGTTACGGGTCACCTGGGGTCCCACTATTCACAGTTACTATCTAAAGTGGAGGGCAGTAACCTGGGAGGCCTGTACTAACTCTGGGTGGTTAGTGTCCAAAGTGAATTAAATGAAGTATAGACACCCAGTGGTAGAGAATTGGTGTGAAAAATCCACTCATTTGGTATCAGAAGTGTTTTTTTTTTTTTAAAACAGTCAACAGACATTATTATTATTACTAATTTGAGACAGAGTCTCACTTTGTTGCCCTGGGTAGAGTGGTGTCACAGCTCACAGCAACTTCACACTCTTGGGCCCAAGCCATCCTCTAGCCTCAGCCTTCCAGTAGCTGGAACCACAGGTGCCAAGAACAATGCCTGGCTAGTTTTAGAGAGGAGGTCTCGCTCTGGCTCAGGCTGGTCTCCTACCCATGAGCTCAGGCAGTCCATCCACCTCGGCCTCCCAAGTCCTAGGATTACAGGCATGAGCCAGTGCGCCTGGCCCAGAAGTGTTGTGAGAAGAGAAACAGTTTTTCTTTTGCCATCTCCCAAAGTTGCCTGGACTTCGCAGATTGCCCCGAGGCTGGTCCAACTGCTGGCCTTCCCATCTGGAGCCTGAGTGGACCCCCATGTGAGCAAAGCAGGAGCTGAGACAAAAATACCAAATGCATAATTTCACACTGCTTCTCCCAAAGCATCAGGACCGTGATACCTTCATCACGGCTTTGAAAACAAAATAAATAATAGTTAACATGTTTTACCTACCTGCTACATGCCAGCCTTTGTGCTGAGAACTTTATACGAATTATTCGCCCAATCAACATTTACTGAGGACCTACTATATGCCCCAGAATGTTCCAGATGCTGAGGATATGGAATAAAACAAAAACTGCTGGGCGGAGCCTGAGGCTCAGTGAGTAGGGCACCAGCCCCATATACTGAGGGTGGTGTGTTCAAACCCCACCCCGGCCAAACTGCAACAAAAAATAGCCAGGTATTGTGGGAGGCATCTGTAGTCCCAGCTACATGGGAGGCTGAGGTAAGAGAATCGCCTAAGCCCAAGGGCTGGAGGTTGCTGTGAGCTGTGATGTCACAGCACTCTACTGAGGGCAAGAAAGAACTGCCCTCATGGAATGTATGTTCCAAAGGGAGACAAAGACAATTTAAAAAGTTAAATTTAGGATATAGAGAGGATGATAAGTGTTAAGTGGAAAAATAAAATGAGGAACAGAGCTACGAGGTGCTGGTGAGGGTTGAGGAGGGGAGGGTGGCTCTTTTAAATAGGGTGATATGGCCAAGACGTCACTGAAAACTGAGGTGAGCAACGTCCCTATTAGACAGACAATATTGTTACCCTCATTTCCCAGATGAAAAGCTGAGGCTTAGAATATAAAACCTTTTTCTCAGGATAATCTTCATCTGCTATTCACGTTCATTTACCTCTTCCTGAAGTGTTTGCATGTAATTCTTTCCTAGCAGTAGAATGCAAAGCCATTTTAACACCAAGGCAGGAGCTGAAGGTCTGAGGGAACAGAACTTTTTTCTCATGGGGGTCCTACAATCAGAATGCCTTATTTGGCTGGTCCTGTTTACCTAGTCTCTCTCTTGGTCAACAGTAACCCTCTGCATGATGCTACGCAGGGTTCTGTGGCCACACAACGGCCTTTTTGTTGTTGTGGTTATCTCACCCAGTTTTTCTTTTTTCTTTCTTTTTGTGCTGTTCTCTTGCTAGTGTTGTTATTGTTGTCATTGTTTAGCTGGCCTGGGCTAGGTTCAAACCCACCAGTCTTGGTGTATGTGGCTGATGCTGTAACTGCTGTGCTACAGGTGCTGAGCCAGTAACTTCTCCATTTAGTCAGTTTGCTAGAGAAAGCA
>CAUYQV010146156.1:0-17830 GCA_963574575.1 Galagoides demidoff | reverse complement strand
ATTCATTTAAAAAAGAGAAATAATTAATGATTAAAAAGGACAACCTACCAGAAATATACTTTTCTGAGGTCAGGAGTTTGAGACCAGCCTCAGCAAGAATGAGATCCTGCCTCTGCAAAAAAAATAGAAAATGTAGCAAGGTGGAGTGGGACATGCCCATAGTCCCAGTTACTTGGGAGGCTGAGGCAGGAAGACCGCTTGAGCCCAAGGATACAGTGAGCTATGATGATGATGCCACTACATTCCAGGTGCGTGACAGAGCAAGACTGTCTCAAAAAAAAAAAAAAAAAAAAAAGTTAAGATGGCAAATTTTATGCTATGTGTTTTATACCACAATTTATTTATTTATTTTTATCTTTTTTATTAAGTCATTTGTACATAGATCATAAATACATTTATAGCATTATGGGATTCAATGTGTTGATTATTTGTACCAGTTGGAGTGCTTACATCCTACTAATCAACATAGCCTCCACCTCTTTGACCCAATTACAGCATTAAGACCTTTGTGTTCTATGCCTGATAGCTCCAACTTGTACTTGCAATATGCTCCATAGGTGTGGTCCCCCTACTAACCTTCCCTATATTGACCCAACCCCACCCTCCCCCTCCCCTCCTTCATCCTTACGCTATAGTTGTGCTTCATTTCATGCATGTGTGAGTGACTGTAAATTGGTTTCACAGTAGCACTGAGTAGTATGGATTTTTTTTTCCCAGTCCTGAGATACTTTACTAAGAATATTTTCCAGCTCCATCCATGTAAACAAAAAAGAGGTAAAGTCTTCATTTTTTAATACTGCTAATATTCCATGGTTATACCACAATTTAAAACACAGTGGATTATAGCTAAATCCAGGCTTAATAGATTATTAAATTCATATATTAAAAAAGAAGAGTATCTTGGAAAATAATCTAAGTAAATAAAAATAATTAATACTCTAAATAGTTTGAAAAGAGCAGCAAATTAGAACACAAAATTGAAGGAAAAAATAAAGAAATATAACAGCAAAAGAAAATTAAACAAAAATATTCGTAGTGAAGAAAATCAGCAAAGCCAAATGTTGATTCTTCATGTAAAAATTAACTCAATAAATCCTTAGAGCAAGACTGATAAAAGTGAGGATGACCAGTGAGGGAGAGAGTGCACACATTCCAATATCGGTGACGAGAAGGTAGATACGCCCATAAGGGGAAGAGACATTAGGAACAACTTAACATCAATAATTGTGACATTTTAAATGAAATGAACAAATTATGGAAAACACAACATTCAAAACTGATGGCAGCAGAAAAAATATATATATAAATGGTCCTATTGTCTACTAAAGAAACTGAGCCCCTTCTTAAATAATTTCAAACTCCAGTGGTTTCCCAACTATTTCTCCCAAACATTTAAGCAGACAAAAGACAAGCAAAAAATACCAATGTTACCCAAAATCTTCCAGGGGACCTAAAGATAGGAAATATTTCCCAATTCACTTTACAAGGCTACAATTACCTTCGTACTAAAACCTGACCCTTGATATTATTTGAAAAGAAAATTACAGGCCAATCACTTTTAAACAGTTGCAAAGAAAATTATAAACAAAATATTATTAAATCAGAAGACACTATATATAAAAGTTATATCACAACTCAACTGAATTTAGTCCTGGAATCCAAGGTTGTTTTAACATTCAAAAACCAGTCACCATAATTTACTACATTATTGAAATAAAGGGAAAATGTTCAATGATTATTTCACTAAAAGCAGATGGAGTATTAGATAAAATTCAGTACTCACTCATGATAAAAACTCACAGTAAACTAGAAATGGAAGGGAACTTTCTTGAATCCTACAAATAGTATACACACACACACACACACACACACTGAGGGCAATAAGAATGATTTAAAGTGAAATATTGGAAGATTTTCCCCTAGGAGGAAAAGCACTAAACTGGAGTTAGCAATAACAGCAAAAAATTTAAAAATGAGGTGGCACCTGTGGCTCAGTGAGTAGGGTGCCAGCCCCATATACCGAGGGTGGCAGGTTCAAACCCGGCCTAGCCAAACCACAACAAAAAAAAAAAATAGCTGGGCATTGTGGCAGTTGCCTGTAAGTCCCAGCTACTTGGGAGGCTGAAACAAGAGAATCACTTAAGCCCAAGAGTTGGAGGTTGCTGTGAGCCATGATGCCACAGCACTCTACCGAGGGCGATATAGTAAGACTGTTTCTTTTAAAAAAAAAATTTTTTTAAATGAGCAAAAATAATGTTTGGTGAGAGGATTTTGGTTACCTTTAGGGATAGGGAGATTGGGGCTGGCAGGGCTCTAGGGGTTTCTGGTGCTGTTTTATTTCTTGGTCTGGGTAGTAGTTGCATGATTCACTTTGAGAAAACTCGTGGCAATGAACACTTGCAATTTTTGTCCTTTTCTGTGTATGTTATACTTGAATTAAGAAGCTTATTTTTAAAAAACAACATTCTGCCTTTTCTTCCTGGCATAGCACACTATTCAATTCAAAACAAAAAGTTCAAGAAGGTGAGCCTCCTAAGCTTCCTGCCACTTTCAATTTCTTAAGAACGCCCGTTGCTGTTATGGGGGTGGGGGTTGTTACAGTGAGGGGGGGGGTGCAGGTTGCAATGAGACTGGAAAAGGCACCATGTGCTGGACAGGAGATCATCTTTTAAGTTTTTCTTCAGATTCTATTTTGAGCCACGGGTTCCACCTGCTGCCATGTACCGTAAACACGACCTTAATCTCTGCCAGTCAGATTTTCTGCTGCCCTCTGTGCACTACCCGGTTCCCTAAGCCATCCCAGGCACTAAAGGGAGAGCCCCACACTGGCCTCACTTTGATAATGCAGCATCCGAGGAAGGAGCCAACCAGCTGCCCCTCCACACACCGACGCAGCCCTGTGCTGCCTAAACCAGGCTACCGGACAGCAGAGGGACTGGAAAGTGACTCCTAGAGTGGTGGGATAGCAGAGATGCAGGGGAATGAGTAAGGACAGCAGGTAGAACTCACAGGCGGTGAGTGTCGCTGTGACTGGCCCTGTGCCTCTAATAACACTTAAGAGATGTTTCCTAGACACAGTGCAAAGTTCTTCCTTTTATGTGGTAAAATACACATGACGAAGTCTTCCATTTGCACCATTTTAGCAAGTGCATTCACACAGCTGTGCTAGTGTGGTGACTGTCCATTTCCAAAACTCTTTCCAATTTATGAAACTAAAACTGTCTCCATTAAATACTAACTCGGGGGTCCTCAAACTTTTTAAACAGGGGGCCAGTTCACTGTCCCTCAGATCATTGGAGAGCCGGACTGCAGGCCCCAGGACGAGTCGGCTGCTAAGCAGGACAGGCAGCGGTGGTAAAAATATCCGGTGGGCCGGATAAATGACCTAGGCGGGCTGCATGTGGCCCGCGGGCCGTAGTTTGAGGACTCCTGCAACTCCTCGTTTCCCCAACCCACAGCCCCTGGAAAACACCAATTGACTTTCTGTCTTTATAAAATGAACTACTCCAGGTGCCTCCCAGATGTGAAATCACACAGGATTTATCTTAGTGTGTGGCTTCTTTCACTCAGAACAACGTCCTCCAAGTTCATCCACGTGATAACACATGTTGGAGTTCCCTTCTGTTTTAAGGCAAAATAATATTCCATTGTGTGTAAACACCACACTTCCATCGACGGACACCGAGGTTGCTTTCACCGTGAATGATGCTGCTACAAGCGCTGGGGAGCAGCTGTGTCCGCAAGACCCACTTTCACTTCTCATGGGCATATTACCCACAAGTGGAACCACCCCAGGGTCATAGGATCATTCTGTTTTTAACTTTTTCAGGAACTACCATAGTGTTTTCCATTAGGCTTCACCCTTTAGATCCAACAGTGCAAAAGGGTTCCAATTTTATCACATCCTCACCAACACTTGTTTTGAGAGTAACCATCCCAGTATGTGCAGTGTGGTGCGTGGCTGTGGTTTTCATTTACATGTCACTAATGATTACTGATGTTGGGCATCTCTTCGTGTGTTATCCACCACCTGTATATCTTCTGTGGAGAAATGTGTATTCAAGTCCTTTGCCCATTTTTTAAGCAGACTGTTTTACCCAACAACCAAAAGTTCTTTCCAGATCCTGGATATTAACTGTTTATTGAGCATGTGTATTGTAAATATTTCTCCTGCTCTCTGGGTTGCCTTTTCACATTTTTTACTGTGTCCTTTGATGCACAGTTTTAATATGTGGAATTTGATGTAGCCCAATTTATCTTGTGTTCTTGGTGTCATATCCAGGAAATCACTATCAAATCCAACGTCTTGAAGCTCTTCCTGTATGCTTTCTTTTGAGCTTTATAGTTTTAGCTCTTATGTTTAAGATGTTGATCTGCATTAAGTTGATTTTTTAAATATACATAGGTTTGGGGGTCCAAATTCATTCTTTTGCATGTGGATATCCAGTTTGTTAAAAAGGTTATTGAAGGGAGGGAAGGAGCAAAGGAGGAAGGGAGGGAGAGAGGGAGGGAGGAAGAGAGGAAAGGAGAGAAGAAGGAAGAAAGAGAGAAAAAAAAAAAGGAAAAAAGAAAGAAAAAACAAAGAAAAAACGGTCCTTTTCCCATTGAATAGTCTTGATACCCTTGTCAAAAATGTCACTTCCCCACAGAAGTGAGGATTTATTTCTGGCCTCTCCTTTCCACTCCACTGTGCTACATGTCTGTCCCTATGTAACCATCACACTGTTTGCACCACCATAGCTTTGTAGTAAGTTTTGACATTAGGAAGTGTGAGATCTCCAACATTCTTTTAAAGATTATTTAGCTATTCAGGGTCCCTTGAGACTCCACACAAATCAAATTTTGGGACAGATTTTTCTGTTTCTACAAGAAAAAACCATTGGAGTTTTGACAGGGACTGCAATGACTCTGTAGATGACTTTGAGCAGTCCCACCACCTAATGTTGTCTTCTGATCCATGAACATGAGAAGCCTTTCCATTTCCTGGTCTTCTTTCATTTCTCTCAGTAACATTTCGTAGTACCCTGTGTACAAATTTTTGCCTCTTTGGTTAAGTTTATTTCTAAAAATCTAGTCTTTTTGATATTATTTTTAATGGAATTATTTTCTCAATTCCCATTCTGGATTGTTCATTGTATAAAAAGGCAACCGATTTTTGCATGTTGATTTTGTATCCTGCCACGTTACCGAATTCGCTTATTAGTTCTGAAGGCTTTTTGTCTGCGTGAAATCTCTAGGGCTTTCTACATATTGTATCCGATCGTGTCATATGAAAGCAGGGATAATTTCACTTCTTCTCTCCAACTTGGATGCCTTTTACTTCTTTTCCTTGCCAACTTGTTCTGGCTAGAATTTCTAATACTATATTAAATAAAATGAGTGACAGTAAGCATCCCCATTGCATTCCTGCTCATAAGAGGAGAATCTTTTCCAGTCTTTCCCCACTTCACATGCTGTTAGCTATGGGCTTTTCACATATGGTCTTTATTATGTTGAGGTATAAAGCTTCTTTTCTAATTATCGTAGCAACTTTTTTTTAATGTCCATTGTTTCCATTGTACAGATGAAGAAATCGAGGCCTAGAGAGGTCAAGTTAGCTTGCTCAGGGTCATACAGAGCAAGACAAGGCAAGGACCTCAGTCTCCCTCCAGCATCTCAGAGAACAGGTGTAGAGCAGCCTACAGCTGCCAGCCCACTGTGACCCCTGTGGGAGTGGGAGAGAGGCAGTGACGATACCAACATCCTGGGCATCTGTGGCACCAGCTTGTGGTCCCAGAGTGCCACATGACACTATGTATATGGTCCTCCTGAGGTGCTGCCTTGGCCAAGCCACCACCCACTCTTGTCGGTGTTGCTGTGAAGGTCTTCTGCAGATGTTACTGAAGTCCACAATCAATTCTCTTTTAGAAAGCAGACAATCCTTTCTCCTTTTAAATAGATAACCTGGCTGGACCCTACTCAATTAGTTGACAGACCTTAAAAGCAGAAATGAGGCGCCCTTCCTGAACAAGTTCTGTGTGTGGGCCTGGAGTGCCAGGGCCCTTCCTCATGGCCTACGGGATTTCAGGCTTACCCAGCCAGACCAACAGCCGCGCTGGCTGGTTCCTCCCAGTGTATCTAACATTCACCCCTGCTGTTTCTCTGGCTGGACCCTGACCCATGTACTGAGCACTGCCATCTGCCCTCTGTTGCTTCAACTCACAACCAGAACGATACTGGCTGGTGCTGCCACTGCCACAAATGGTGCAAACAGAATCAGAATGAATGTAAACTCCTGCCAGCCAGCTGTGAGACCTGGATCTACTGGCTCAGCCACTGCAGACATCTTTCCTCCAACAGCAGGGAGTCCAGACTAAATGACTGATCTTCAAAGCCCCGCAAGCCTCAAGAGTCCAAGCCTTTTGCAGGACAAAAAGACAGAGAGGCAGTAGGTAACACAGTGACTTTCCAGTTAAAGCAGAGCTAAGTCTGCCTGTCCTGGCCCCTGGCACCATGTGGGTGCCTGCCTCTGGCTAGGAGCAGTAACCTCCCTTTAACCTTTGGCAGCAATTGTAGGAGACTAAGGTACCTCCCGTTTCCAAAGGAGGGCAGGGAGAAGCAGGCTGCAAGCTTTCCTCCGCAGCTCAGCTATGTTCTATATGGCACTGCATAAGACATCTGTCTGTAAACCTGTTTTCTTATCTGTAAAGCAGATATACGGACATCTACTTTATAAAGTTTAAAGAGTCCTGACTAAGTCTAACACTATGTGTGTAAGGTCTTGTGCAAAATGCATATTATGAGAAAAACTATGTGTGGATTTCAAAAGTGTTTTACACCAAAATAAACCTATACTATTTATTATAACCTGTCTGAACAGGATGTAGTTTAAGGAGATAAGAAGGATAAGACATCAGTCTGAAAAGAGCCCCTTTCAGAGAGACATGAATCCTGCTAAAATTGAAACAAAAACATACATAAACTAACAGTGAAGTTTGGGTGAAAGAATGGTGAAATCACTGATGCTTTACGAAAAGTTCATGGGGGCAATGCCCCAAAGAATTTAGCAGTTTTCAAAGGGATAACTCATTTTAAAAAGGGAAAAGTTGACGTAGCAGATGAAGCCCACAACAGAAGAACATCCACATCAATGTGTAAGGAAAAATTAATCTTACTAGAGCCCTAATTGAAAAGGAGCAGCCATCAATAGCACAATCAATAGCCAATACTGCAGACATCTCGACGGGGGGTTACACAGTTGAGCTTACTCAATTCTGACTGAAAAATTAAAGTTGAGCAAACCTTCCACTCAGTGGGTGCCAGAACCACAGCACCCAGGTCAGCTGCAGATAAGAGCAGAGCTTTCAATGGAAATTTTCAACAAGTGGGGTCAAGATCCTGAAGCATTTCTTCAAAGAACTATAACACCACTTTATCAGGATGATCCTGAAGACAAAGCACAATCAAAGCAACGGCTACCGAGAGGTGGACGCACAGAGAGGTGGACGCACGGAGAGGTGGACGCACGGAGAGGTGGATGCATGGAGGGGTGGATGTGGAGCAAAGCAAAGCCAACCAGTGAGCAAGGGTCACGACAACGGTGTTTGGGGTACTCAGGGAATTTTGCTTGTTGATTTTCTGGAAGGTCAAAGAAACAATAATACATTCTTCTTATGAGTGTTTTGAGAAAATTAGCCAAAACTTTAGCATAAAAATGCCTCGGAAAGCTTCACCAGAGGGTCCTTCTGCACTTGACAACGTTCCTCCTCACCAAACAAGGGCAATTTTCCAAGAGTTTCGATGAGACATCATTGGCACCCATTTTATAGTCATAACTCCTTATAACTGCTTTTTCTTTTCCAATCTTAAACAAAATCTTGAAAGGGTACCCACATTTTTCTTCAGCTAATAATGTAAAAAAGCCTGCACTGACATGGCTAAATTCCCAGGACCCAGTTCGTTAGGGATGGACAATATATCATTGCTTACAAAAGTGTTTTAAACTTGACGAAGGTTATGTTGAGAAATAAAGCGTGTATTTTTATCTTTGAATTACATTTTTCTGTGAACTTTCTGAAGTCCCTTCATGTATCTGACACACACCCTACCTCGATAAAAGGATATTAACAAGGATACTGCCACTGAATTAGTCAAGATGAGCTGGTGGGGAGAGGTGAAATCACTGGGGAGGTACTGTCTTCCAGGAGCTGCCAGTGCGGACACAGAAGGGAGGCAAGCAGACAAAAACCTACAAAAACCCCGGTTTCATTGTCACACACAGAGCAGTAAATGTGGGCACAGCTGGGGTGCTGTGAATTCTATCCTGCTTGGACTTACTGCTCCAGCCCCCGGAGATTCAAGGGAAGGGGAGAGGTCATGATTTATCTCTTGACAAATCACTCCTCTCAAACCTTAGGATTTTCTGAGGTGAAATTGCACATCATTGTCGCAGGTAAAATCCATTTTTTTTTTTTCTAGTGACTGACAGCTCTCTCAGCCAGTAACTTCTGATCTGTCTCAGGCCTTAACTCTGCTGCAAGATGAAAAGCAAGACTGTGAAAACCAAATATTGCCGAAAAAACAGACACAACACCCAAATAAGCGTTGTTTTCCCCAGCTATGACTTTCATAAGCCACAAAGATGCTTTAGCGGTTTTATGGCAGGGAGGCCGCCTTTGGAAAAGGTGCCTGCTCAAAAGAATAATGCATGTGCTGAATTTATTTCCACGATGGGGATTCCTTTGTATGAATCCAGGACTTGACGCCTGTCTTCCAGAAACAAAAACGTCCGTCCCCTGCACCGGGGCTGACCACACAGGCCCTCCCTGCCTCTGCTGTGTACGCTGCTTCTCTCCCCCAGCCCTGAACAGCACTGAACAATCTACCTCCCACTTTGACAGAGAAATGCCATGCTCTCTTCTGCTTCTAACCTTTCTACACTTGATTTCAGCCAAAAGGTTGAGAAGTGATATGTTTCCACCCTTTCTCTTCTCCCCTTTCACGGCCAATTTTGCAGGAAAAAAAAAAATCCCTACATTCATTTTCTCTACCATAGCCACTGACAGTGATGCCGCTTCATTTGTTTACGAATGCCAAGGGACAAGTACCAGGAAACTGTGAACAGTGGGGAGGATTTACCCATTATGTTCTAATTCATTACAAGTGTTAGTGAGAGTCCCCACAGACTTGCTGGTCCTCTCTCCCCCACAGAAGGAGAGTGAAACAGGACATAGCCCACATGCCCTCACTTCAGCGTGCTTTTGAATGCAACATGCCATGTTTTACTACCCAAAAGATGTATGTCTTAAAATCCCCGAAGTAAAATCCTACTTGGTCCTCTGGTGACCACCATCAAGCTGCCAAACATCCTGAGCCCTTTCCCTCTTGCCTGCTGCTGCCTTGCTGGCCACTCTCCTCAGGCTCCTCCAGGACACCTGTTTCCAGACCTGGGCCCAGCGTCAGTTCTTCACTCCCATGTTCAGTCCATCATGCACAGGGCCTCATCCCCATCCCTGGCCTCAAGCCCATACCTATCCTCTCAAATCTCCTTGACCGTCCCCCAAGAAGGAGGGAATTCAACAAATTTTTTCCACCTCCAGTCTTATCACCCCCTTGCCTAGCTGTCCACACCTGCTCTGCCAATGCTCCCACTTTGGTTCTGTCCTCCTCAGGCCTCACTGTCTCTCTCAGGGACTCTCTGAGCAGACTCTGGTATACATGCCTTCACCCCTGTTCCTTAGCTCCACTGTGAGGGACACACATCCCACCCCATCAGCCCTCTGATGAAGACCTCTTGGGTTCCTCTGACGAAATACAATAGTCTAGCCTCTGGCACCTCTTCTCCGTCACCCCTGGCTGGTTTCTTGAGCAGAGCTGAATCAATTACTTTCCCCGGACCTTGCCACGCCACTTCAGTCATATACCATGTTTCCCCAAAATAAGACACTATCTTATATTTATTTTTTCTCAAGAAGACACACTAGATCTTATTTTCAGGGCATGTCTTCCTCTCTGTGCTGAAATGCATGGTGTGCCTATGCAGATACACTGCATAGCCATGCCCATCACTAGGTCTTATTATCAGGGTAGGGCTCATATTTAATAAATGCACAGAAATCCTACTAGGGCTTATTTTGGGTGTAGGATTTATTTTCGGGGAAACTCGTTACATGTGCTTCCGTTTACTCCCTCTCCTGCTCAGAAATTCATCTTCATCCTTTGACATGAAAGACCAAACCTCCCGAACAATCACTAGACAAATGAGTCACTCTCTGGGATTCCTTCATCTTCCTCAGCATCCACAGCATGTGGCCACCACGACACTGTACTTCCCTGCAGCCACTGACATTGACACAGAAGGTCAGGTGTTCCCTGCCAAACCTCTCACTAACCCACACCAAAAAATGACTGTCTGCCCCATTCTGTTGTTCAGCATAATCGCTTTTAGATGAACAAAGAAGAAAAAATCAAGTAAGGGATGATATACAGTGCGTCCATCCAACATGGGAGCTGGTCTGTCCCTGTAGCCCCGGCTCTCTGACCCATAAGGCCAGGACATGGCAGATGACACTGCCTTCCCAGTAAACAAACGAGGGTCTCTTCACCACAGGTGGTAACACCCATGGCCACCAGGAGCCCTCCTCGTCAGGGCAGCATGCCAGCATCACTGTGTCCGAAGATGTGTGGCCTGATTGACGGAGATGAAGGGATTTCCCCAAGGAAGGAGATGAGTCTGTAGGAGCCTTAGACTATATGGAAATGAAATCCTTGCAGTGCCTGCTGCCACTAGGGAGGAGACACACAGTGTGGCTCTGGGAGCTTCAGAGAACATCTCCATAAACATCTGTGTTGCTTATCAACCAGTCCAAACATGAATGGTGGATTTTAAATAACAATTTAAAATCATGTAAAGATTTTAAATGATCCCTTCCATATGTGTCTAGTAGCACACATGATAAAAATAAGCTTGGAAAGGGATAGATTAAATAGAACTAGTTTTCCTTCTTACTGGACTTCTCAAGGCCTGTAATATGGTGCTTTGGGTCGTCCGAGAGGGGGCAGCAGAGAGCGAACCGCCAGTCAGGTGGGAACGCGGGCTGCTATTTTCAGGGACATCTTGCGGGACGCCACAGAACGCGGTTAGGGAACGGAGGAGTACAGACTAATACCGTTAATTAGAATTGGACATGATTAACTAGATCGGAATAGCGTTAATGAAAAGTTACATAAAGAAATGGCTAACTTCCTTCAATTTCATCACTCTAATTATGTTGGGCTCGGCCTAGTAGCGCTCCTGGTGCTGTTTTCATTGCACATTTTTCATCTTTTAAAAAAAAGTGTTGATGAATTTTTTCTCTCCTGAAGTGCAACTTAAGAAAAAAAAACCTGGGTGTCAGCACAGGAGTTTTCAAGCATTTGAAAACACACACCAGGTCTGAACATAAACAACAACGGTCAGTTCAACGTGCTCTTTGCCTCCTTCAGAGAGACACTAACAACGTCAGGGATCAGTCACGTATCCTGCGCCATCATGTGAGTCATTCTCACCACCAACCCACCACCAACTCACGAGCCCCCTCTTTACAGGCAAGAAAACTGTGTCCTAAACGTTTAAGAAACTAGAGCTAAAGAATGTCATACGTTCTGAGCATCCACCATACATGAGTCACTGGACTAGTCACTGGACCACAGAGACACAGATGCCGGCAGGAGGGGCGGGGCGGGCCGGAGGGGCGGGCCTCTGTGTCGTGTCCCGGGTCCCGTGGGCGGCCGTGCGGTGCGGAGCAGAGCGGCGGGCACTCAGGTGCGGGCGGCATCATGTCCCCGGGGAGCGGGGTGAAGAGCGAGTACATGAAGCGCTACCGGGAGCCGCGCTGGGACGAGTACGGGCCGTGCTACCGCGAGCTGCTGCACTACCGCCTGGGCCGCCGGCTGCTGGAGCAGACGCATGCGCCCTGGCTCTGGGACGACTGGGGCCCGTCCAGCTCCTCAGACGACTCAGCGTCGTCGGAATCGTCGCGCGGCTGGGGCTCCGCGCCCAGGTGCGGCGCGGCATCGCCCGTGGAGAGCGCGGCGCGGGAGGAGACGGAACAGCTGCTGCACGGGATCCCGGAGGAGCAGGGCGCAGAGGCCCCGGACGCGGAGGACGCGGCTCTGCCATTACTGCCAGTGAACGATGTACAAGGAAAACCTGAACAACAAATCAGAACGGGAGAGACTGAAAAATTACCTTCCAGTATCGAAGCTCTACAGCACCGAAGTGCCTTATTTGCCGGGGGAAATAGGGAAGCAGTCACAAGTTCCCAGCAATCATCAGGCAAAATAAAAGAAAAGAAGCATCCGTTTGCTCTTTATGGGTGGGGAGAAAAACAGACTGATACAGGAAGCCAAAAAACTCACAACGTGCGTGCATCTGCCCCTGTACATGAGATTCATGCGTCAGCCTTACGAGCCAAGAACAGAAGACAGCTGGAGAAAAGGAAACTAGTTGCCCAACGACAACGTGCTCATTCTGTGGATGTCAACAGAAGGATGAAGTCGTCTTCCTCCTCGGAGAACCCGTGGATGACAGAATACATGAGGTGCTACTCGGCCAGAGCGTAAAGAAACAGTCGTATGGACAGCCTCTCTTTAAAAAAGGGTAAATGACAGAAACAAAAATGAAGACCAGAAATCATCAGAGGAAATTGGACATCCAGATTCAAGAAACCAACTGATTATCCAAGGTTTTTTTTTGGGGGGGATTTCTAAATGATTGTTTTATTTTGATTAATTATTGGTCACCTACCTCGGCAGTAGGGCAGACAGTTGAAGCCATAGACATTGGATTATTTATAAAAATAATTCTCTAAATATTTGATGTTATTATAAGTATTTAAAGCATCTTAATCTTTAGAGATGGGGGCCTCGCTTTTACTCAGGCTGGTCTTGAACTCTTGAGCAGAAGAGATCTCCCACCTTGGCCTCCCCAGGGTGGTGGTATTATAGGTGCGAGCCACCACGCCTGACCACAAGCATCTTAATCTTTTAATATACTGATACCAAATGCCTTTAAATGGCTACAGATGCTTATGATTCAGTATTCTCTTAAGTTTAGGTGGGACGTATTTTCATTCTATGCTCATTAACTTTTTCTCGATTCCATCTGGCAGCATAAAATTATTTTTTTGAGACAGAGTCTTACTGTGTCACCCTTGGTAGAGTTCTGTGGAGTCATAGCTCACAGCAACTTCCAACTTTTGGGCTTAAGCAATTCTCTTGCCTCAGCCTCCCCTGTAGCTAGGACTGCATGCGCCTGCCTATTTTGTTTGTTTTGCAGGCCTGGGCCTGGGTTCAAACCCACCAGCCCTAGATCATGTGGCCGGTGCCTACCCACTGAGCTACGGGCACCCAGCCAAAACTAATTGTTTCTTATGTGTAGTTTTGTTTGTTAAAGACTATAAAGAGTAGAGTATGTGTGTGAGGGGCTCCTTCTATATCCTTGAAAATGAATTTCAGTACTTTTAATTACATGTATAATGAAAACTAGAACTTTTATAGTTCCTGAAAAATTAAACTTGTATTTTAGTTCAGGATCACCTTCATGTAAGTTGTGATATTTAAGAACTACCTGGACTGGGCAAGGGTTGCTTTTTCCTTTTTAAATTATCAGCTAGGTAGGCATTTATTTAATAGTTCAAATACATTCCAGTAGATTAAGAGCCAATGCAATGTGTAGAGTAGTTATGTTTCTTCTGAGTCAAAGATTGTCACTTTTTAAAGAGACAGTCTTTGTCATCCTCAGTAGAGCGCTGTGGCATCACAGCTCACAGCAACCTCCAGCTCTTGGGCTTATGTGATTCTCTTGCCTCACCCTTCTGAGTAGCTGGGACTACAAGTGCCCACCACAACATCTGGCTATTTTTTTGTTGCAGTTTGACAGGGGCCAGGCTTGAATTTACCATCCTTGGTATATGGGGCGGCACCCCCACTCACTGAGCCATAGGTGCCACCCAAAGATTATCTTGCAAGTTTTTTTTAGAACATCTAAGGCAGACTTGGCACTTGGTACACTCTGGCCTTTGGCATATGCCCATTGTGGATTTTTGTTGCTTCAATAATAGCTGGCAGTGTTTAGAATTTATAATCTGAAATTTCGTTTAGCAAAAATTGTGATCATTTCGCCAACTGAGATGGGACCATTATTAGGATTAGACATGTTGCCCCCACTCACTTTTTTTCTTCTACAAAACTTCATAATGAAGTCTTGATGATGTACAATAGTCAGGTTTTAGGTTGAAATACATTACTCTTTGATTTCTAGCTAGCAGATCTATCTACATCTTAATTTGATGACAGAATGGTGCTGTGTGTAAATAGTGCTTCTGTTCTTTTAGTGTGTTTACTTTTAGAGTAGAAAAATCGTTTAAAGAAAAAAAAACATTGGTTTCCATCAAGTCCATGAAATCTTCATTCTGCAGACCAGTAATCTACTAAAAGGATGTGTGCTAAGTTCTTTCCAAGAGATAGGTAATGTGCTTTGCCTATGCCCACTTAGCTCCTGAAAGTGTGAATGAAAATTTGGCATTAGATGTTTGGCTAAGCATTTTCTTTGATACTTTTACTCTGGTTCTTTGAAGTAGGATAGTCAACTTTTCAGAACACAGAATGGTTACATTTCATTCCACATTAAATCTTCACATAGTGTCATCTTAAAACTGCATAAGATTTGAAAACTTATACTTAAGTATCATGTTTAGTTTTTTAAGACAGGGCCAGTCTTTGTCACCCCAGCTTAGTGCAGTGGCATCATCATAGCTAAATGCAGCCTCAAACTCCTGGGCACAAGTGATCCACCTGCTTCAGCCTCCTGAGTAGCTGGACTATATAGGTACACACTACCATGCCCAGTTATTTTTTTCTATTTTTGGTAGCAAATGAGTCTTGCTCTTGCTTCAGCATGTCTCAAGCTCCTGACTGTAAACTATTTTCCTGTCTTAACATCCCAAAGTGTTAGGATTAAAGGTGTGAACCACCACACTTGGACATATCCTGAGCTTTTTAAACTTTTAAGTATCTGTGCAGTTTTGAGGTGGATTCTTTTACACTCAAAGGTAGTCTGATCACTATGATGTATATTTAATGAGGAGAAATTCTACATGTTGTCCAAAACATCTCTGCTAGTATAAGGTGACCAGATTTTAACATTGGTAAAGCAGGACACCATTGATTGGGGGTGGGGCAGAGGAGGGGTGTGTTCTTGATTAAAAATTTGGTCTATATGGAGCAACAAAAATTTTCATAGAACGCAAAAATAGTATTGTAATTTTTAAAAAAAATTTCAACATAAGTACAATTTACAAATATAATACATTAAAAAAAATTATGTATAGGGCGGCGCCTGTGTACCCATCCACCTGGGCGACCTTGCCCAGGAGGGGAGTAGGGAGTTTACATTAGCCTTTTCATTTGTAAATGAAGTTACATTAACCTTTTCAGCAGCCAAAAACCATATATTCCCTTCCTGTTGTCCTGCCATTCCCTAGATTGTCCTGCTTTCTTTCCAAAAAGCGAGACTTTTTTAAAGTGCTGTGGGACAAATTGTTAGAAATTGGGACTGTCCCACCAAAAGCGGGATGTCTGGTCACCTTATGCTAGTAATTCTGGTGAAATTTGGTATTAACTATTATTAAAGTCTTTCATCATTGCTGATACTTAACCCAGCAATTGTGATGGTGTAGCTGATTGTGAAAACTACTGTTTTAACATCACTTCTTGCATGTTTTGTGTTAGCCATCCAGCTCAGGTGTTTGATGAAGACTGCCTTAGAAAGCTGACTTCCTCTAGTCTAGACTTTGAACAAGCCAGATTTTTTGTTGTTTAGAAAACAGACTCTTATTTAATGTGCTTACTACTGAAAAATCCAGAGAGAAAGAAACCTAGATGGCAACCACTGGCCAATCTTTTTTCTCATTCTTTGTAAATGGAGGTCAAATAAACAAGATTTCTAAAGTACTTTTAATGTGCATGAACAATGAATAAAGCAGTATGAATTAATTGTGAATCTTCTTCCCATGTCCAAGTTCTTCCTTGGTTAAGGTTTCTTTTCTTGCCTCTTTTTTTTTTTTTTTTTTTTGAGACAGAGCCTCAAGCTGTCCCCCTGCGTAGAGTGCCATGGCATCACAATTCACAGCAACCTCCAACTCCTGGGCTCAAGTGAGTCTCCTGCCTCCGCCTCCCAAGTAGTTGGGACCACGGGTGCCCACCATGACGCCCGGCTATTTTTTGGTTGGAGCCGTCATTGTTGTTTGGCGGGCCCGGGCTGGATTCGAACCCACCACCTTAGGTGTATGTGGCTGGCGCCTTAGCCGATTGAGCCACAGGCTCCGAGCCTTCTTGCTTGTTTTAAGGGTGACAATTACCTTTAGAGCCTATAAAAAGTTTTTAGTTGTTAAAATGTGATGGTTCTACTTTCCCCCCCTCATTCTAGAAATTAATATGGTTGTAATCATTTTCCAAATTGCTGGGACAACTTGCAAGACACTGTTACCTTTTAAGTTGAAAAAGTCTGAAACTAAGAATCCAGTGATATCTACGGTAAATGCTACATAAAGCTAAAGAAAATATACTCTTTACACAAGACAGTGCAAACTGATGCAAAATATTTATTCCAAGTTAGTTATTTTATGCAGTAGTTTTCCCCCTTAACAGACTTGTGATAACCACATCTTTTTTAAATCTGTAAATAATGTTATCAAAATAATCTTAATCTTTGAAATCTCACAAAAATTTATATTTTACAATCCACCCTGAATATCAAGGCTGCAAGAATAACACATTTCCTATATCCAAATTTTTTACAGCTGTACCCAAGAGGAAAAAGAAAAAAAATAAACAAAACCCACATATGCTTGGTTAAGGGCTAAAGTTACCCCAGCAGCCAAAAATAAAATAAAATATCCAAATTATTAGCATTAATTTAATACAATTATAACTTCAACAGTCACTTTGTCATTGACAATGATTGCTTGAGCACAGGGGTGAGTGCCCCAAGGGCTGGTAGTAGAAGCTGTTGCCACAGAACAGCGTTTCTTCTCTGCATTGCCAGCTTCTACCCGTGCATTGCCCCATATATACTGTGTGTATATTTTAAAAACTTTTCCTACCACACAAACTTCTCTATTAAGCAGATAACAGAAAAGAACACAAAAGCTAAACAAGCCAATCGCTCTTTGGGTTATGATTATTTCCCTTGTGCATGAAGTAGTAACATAAAGGAAAAGAACGATTTCTTTTGTATACTCCCTAAACAGAGCTTACGGGGCCAGATTTTACTGTGAGCATTTATATGCCTATTTCCAGGCATCATCATCTGATGTTTCACTGCTACTGGTTTCTGTGTCTGAAGCCTCAAACTCTGCTTTACAAGTGCTTCTCCAAGGGGAGAACAGGCTGGAACAGCGGTGCTGCAAAAAGCCATTCTTTCCAAAGCCATTTCTTCTCAGCTGTGGTTTGCATAGGAGAGAAAGAAAAATGAAAAACCATCAGTGACTGCCTTGACCCATCAGCCCTGGGAAAGGCCAGGCTTCAATTTAATTCTAGGTACAATATGTGTGTGAGGGGCTCCTTCTATATCCTCCATTATAGCAGGGATTTTGAAATTTGAACAGGCAAATGAATCATCAGAGGATCTTTTTTTTTTTTTTTTTTGGCAATTTTTGGCCGGGGCCAGGTTTGAACCCACCACCTCTGGTATATGGGGCTGGTGCCCCACTTTTTTTTTTTTTTTTGAGACAGAGCCTCAAGCTATCCCCCTGGGTAGAGTGCCGTGGCTTCACAGCTCACAGCAATCTCCAACTCCTGGGCTCAAGCG
>CAUYQV010146154.1:0-37529 GCA_963574575.1 Galagoides demidoff | reverse complement strand
TGTGGTATCAGGTGATATTTGCTTCATAGAATGTGTAGGGGAAGATTTCTTCCTCCCGAATTTTAGAATAATTTCTGCAGTATGATAATAAGCTGTTCTTTGAAGGTTTGATAGAATTCTGGTTAAAGCATCTGGACCAGGGCATTTTTTTGTTGGGAGATTTTGTATTGTTTCTTTGATCTCCATGCTTCAAATTGGTCTATTCAGGAGCTCTATTTCTT
The DNA here is from genome assembly GCA_963574575.1 of Galagoides demidoff. Classification (NCBI taxonomy): domain Eukaryota; kingdom Metazoa; phylum Chordata; class Mammalia; order Primates; family Galagidae; genus Galagoides; species Galagoides demidoff. The sequence continues at coordinate 37,308 of CAUYQV010146154.1, read as the reverse complement.
CCTGGCTAAGTCTAGGGGGGAGGTATGATTCCAAATATTGATCCATTTCCTTCACATTGTCAAATTTCTGGGCACAGAGTTTCTGGTAGTATTCAGAGGTAATCACTTATATCTGTGTGGCAGTTATTGTTATTTCCCACTTATCATTTCTTTTTTTTTTTCATTAAATCAGGGGTACAATGTGCTGGGTTTATATGCAATTTGAAATATTTTCATCAAACTGGTCAACATAGCCTTCACGAAATTTTCTTAGTTATTGTGTTAAGACATTTTTATTCTACATTTAGTAAATTTTACATGTACCCTTGTAAGATACACTGTAGGTATGGTCCACCGATTACCTCCCTCACCCATCCTCCCCTCCATCTCTCCTTTCCCCATATTCTTGGGCTATAATTGGGTTATAGCTTTCATATGAAAGCTCTAAATTAGTTTCATAGTAGGGTTGAGTACATTGGATACTTTTTTCCCCATTCTTGAGATATTTTGCTAAAAGAATATGTTCCAGCTTCATCCATGTAAACATAAAAGAGGTAAAGTCTTCATCTTTCTTAAAGGCTGCATAGTATTCAATGGTGTAAATATACAACAATTTATGAATCCATTCATAGGTCCATAGGCACTTGGCTTCTTCCATGACTTAGCAATTGTGAATTGGGCTGCAATAAACATTCTGGTACATATATCTTTGTTATAATGTGATTTTTGGTCTTCCAGATATATACCTAGTAGAGGAATTGTAGCATTGAATGGCATGTTTATTTTTAGATCCCTAAGTGTTCTCTAAACATCTTTTCAAAAGGAATGTATTAGTTTGCATTTTCACCAGCAGTGTAGAAATGTTTCCTTTTCTCCACACCCATGCCAACATCTCTGGTTTGGGGATTTTGTGATGTGGGCTAATGTTACTGGAGTTAGATGATATCTCAAAGTAGTTTTGATTTGCATTTCTCTGATGATTAAGGATGATGAGCATTTTCTCATGTGTCTATAGGCCATGCGCCTGTCTTCTTCAGAGAAGTTTCTCTTCAAGTCCCTTGCCCACTCTGAGATGGGATCACTTATTTTTTTCTTGCTAATACATTTGAATTCTCTGTGAATTATGGTTATTAAACCTTTGACAGAGACATAACCTGCAAATATCTTCTGTTCTGAAGGCTGTCTGCTTGCTTTACTTACTGTGTTCTTGGCTGTGCAGACGCTTTTTAGTTTGATCAGGTTCCTGTAGTGTGGTTTTGGTGTTGTTTCAATTGCCCAGGGGGTCCTCCTCATAAATATTCACCCAGGCCATTTTTTTCAAGTGTTTTCCTTACACTTTCTTCTAGTATTTTTAATAGTTTCATGTCTTAAGTTTAGATCTTTAATCCAGTAAGAGTCTATCTTAGTTAATGATGAAAGGTGTGGGTCCAGTTTCAGTCTTCTACAGGTCACCAGCCAGTTCACCTAGCACCATTTGTTAAATAGGGAATCTTTTCCCCACTGAATGTTTTTAATTGTCTTGTCAAAGATCAAATAATGGTAAGTGGCTGGGTTCAGCTCTTTGTTCTCTATTCTGTTGCATACATCTACCTCTCTGATTTTGTGCCAGTACCATGCAGTTTTGATCACTATTGATTTATAGTATGTTCTGAGCTCTGGTAGTGTGATTCCTCCTGCCTTGTTTTTATTTCTGAGTACTGTCTTGGCTATTTGAGGTTTTTTTATGATTCCATATAAAATGAAGTATTATTTTTTCAAGATCCTTACAATATGACAGTGGAACTTTAATGGGCATTGCATTAAAATTATATATACTGCTTTGGGTAATATAGACATTTTAACAATGTTGATTCTTCCAAGCCATGAGCATGGTATGTTTTTCCATTTGTTAACATCTTCAGCTATTACTTTTATTAGAGTTTCATAGTTCTCTTTATAGAGATCTTTCACATCCTTTGTTAGGTAGACTCCCAAATATTTCCTCTTCTTTGGCACTACTGTGAATGGAATAGAGTCCTTGACTGTTTTTCAGTTTGACTATTGTTGATGTATATAAAAGCTACAGATTTATGAGTGTTGATTTTGTAATGTGAGATGCTACTGTATTCATTGATCACCTAAGAGTTTTGTAGTTGAATCCCTGGTGTTTTCTAGATATACAATTGTATCATCTGTGAAGAGTAAAAGTTTGATCTCTTCTGACCCTATGTGGATGGATACACTTGATCACCTTTTCTTGCATAATTGTAATGGCTAAGACTTCCATTACAATGTTACAAAGCTGTGGAGACAATGGGCAACCTTGCCTCATTCCTGATCTAGGTGGAAATGATTTCAATTTTATTCCATTCAATATGATATTGACTTTGGGTTTACTATAGATGGCCTCTATCAGTTTAAGAAATGTTCATCTCTACCAATTTTCTTCAGTGTTCTGATCATGAAAAGATGATGGATATTATTAAAAGCTTTTTCTGCATCAATTGAGAGAATAATATGGTCTTTGTTTTTTCATTTGTTTATGTGATATATTTATATGTTTATGTATATTAAATCAGCCTTGAGTCCCTAGGATAAAACCCACTTGGTCTTGGTGTTTATTTTGTTTGATGTGTTGCTGGATTCTGTTTACTAGGATCTTGTTCAATATTTTTGCATCAATATTCATTAGTGATATTGGTCTATCATTTTCTTTTCTTGTTGGGTCTTTTCCTTGTTTGGGGATCAAGGTGATGTTTGCTTCATAGAATGTGTTGGGTAGTATCCCTTCTTTTTTTATATTTTGGAAAAGGTTGAGTAATATACGTACTAGTTCCTCTTGAAAGGTTTGGTAAGATTCTGATGTGAAGCCATCTGGTCCTGGGCTTTTCTTTTTAGGGAGATTTTGTATAGTTGATGCTATTTCAGAACTTGAAATAGACCTCTTCAAAATTTCCACTTCATGCTGGCTACCTGTAGGAAGGTGGCGTGCTTCCAAGGACTGGTCTAGTTCCTTCAGATTTTCGTATTTCTGAGAATAGAGTTTCTTGGAATATTCATTAAGGATTTTTTTTTTTGCATTTCTGAGGAGTCTGTTGTTATTTTATCTTAACATTTCTCATTGGTGAAATTAGAGATTTTACTCTTTTTCTCCTGGTTAGGATAGCCAAAGGTTTATATCTATCTTATTGATGTTTTCAAAAAACCAATTTTTGGATTTTTTGATGTGTTGTTTAATCCTTTTGTTTTCAACTTCATTTAATTCTGCTCTAAATTTGGTTATTTCTTTTCTTCTGCTGGGTTTGACACTGGAATGTTCTTCCTTTTCCAGTTGCTTAAGATGTCCCATTAAGTTGTTAACTTCCTCTCTTTCTGTTCTCTTGAGGAAGGCTTGCACTGCTATAAATTTCTCTCTTAGGACTGACTTTGTGGTATCCCAGAGGTTCTGATAATTCATGTCTTCACTTTTGTTTTGTTCCAAAAATTTGGAACTAAGGTTGTTTAGTTTCCATGTTTTTGTATGAGTATGCAGATTCCTATTGTTGTTTTGATAAGACATGTATTATCAGAACCTCTGGGATACTGCAAAGGCAGTCCTAAGAGGGAAATTTATGGCACTGAGATAAATAAAATAGAAGTTGAGTTCAACTTTTATTCCATGATGGTACAAGAAGATGCAAGGAATAATTTCTATTCTTTTAAATTTGGTGAGGTTAAACTTGTGACCCTAAGATGTGATCCAATTTGGAATATGTTCCATGGGCTGATGACAAGGAGGTGTATTCAGTTCTGTTAGGATGAAATATTCTGTAAATGTCCATTAAATCCAATTGTTGAATGGTTAAGTTTAAATCTAAAATTTCTTTGCTCTGCTTCTTTTTGGAGGATCTATCTAATACTGCCTAACGAGTGTTAAAATCTCCAACTATTATGGTGCTAGAGGAAATCAAGTTGCTCATGTCTGTTAGAGTCTCTCTTTTAAATTGAGGCACAGTCTGGTTGGATTCATCATGTTAATAATTGAAATCACATCATGTTGAGTATTACCATTAAGAAAAATGAAGTGACCATCCTTATCTTTCCTTACTTGTGTTCGTTTAAAGCCTATTGTATCTGTGGATAAAATTGCAACACCTGCTTTTTTCTGATTTCCATTTGCCTTGAATATAGATGACCATCCCTTCACCTTGAGTCTTATATTTATCTTTTAAGGTAAGATGAGATTCTTGTATGCAGCAGATATCTGGCCTGAGTTTTTGTATCCAGTCAGTCAACCTATACCTCTTTAGAGGACAATTTAAAACATTCACATTAATTGTAAATATTGATAAGCCTGGTAGAATTATGGGTATCAAATTTTTCAAAAGTCAAGTGGGCAATTTTAATCCTTTCACCACTGTGGAAGTTGGAATTTGATCAAAATTTTCTGTGTGAGTTTGCTTTTGTGGTGGAGGATTGTGCTGGTCATTATGGAGGATTGGTCTGAGAATATCCTGGAAAGCTGGTTTAGTTATGACAAATTTCTTCAACATGTGAATTTCATTAAAATATTTAATTTCCCCATCATAAGTGAAACTCAGTTTTGCTGGATATCCTGGATTGAAATTTATTTTGTTCTAGGAGATTAAAAGTTGATGGCCACCCTCTTCTAGCTTGAATGTTTTCAGGAGAGATCTGCAGTCATTCTAATATTCTTCCCCTTTTAGGTTATGGTTTTCTTATGTCTTGTTGCTTTCAGAATTTGGGAGCATTAAATACTCTGTCTTCAATTTCAGAAATCCTTTCTTCTTCCTGATCCATTCTGTTACTGAGAGATTCTACTGTATTTCTCAGATCTTTGAGGACTACAAGTTCTTGTGTCAATGTGTCAAAATCCTTGGTGATTTTGTCTTTGAATTGATTGAATTCTTGAGACAACTTTTGAAATGCTCTTTGAATTTCTAATTCCAACTTTACTTCTATTCTGTTAATGTTATTTTCAATCCAAATTCTGAATTCAATTTCTGAAATCTCAGCCATTTGTTTATGAATGGGATCGTCAGTTCTGTCCATCATGTTGTTCCTTGTGGGAGTTGATCTACTCTGCTTATTCATGTTACAAGAGTTTTCCCACTGATTCTGTCTGATTATTTTACACCATTTGGTGAGATGAGCATTTAACATGAAGTTGAGTTGGGGCTCCTAAAGTAGTGATTAACCACCCCTTTGCCCAAGAACTGAAACTGGTGTCTGTACCTTTTCCTCTAGAGCTTTGGGAAGGACCCATACAATACTGTGGCCTGAGACACTGGGGACCTGATTGGTGTGGTGGGTGTTTTCAGCTGGTCTCTGTCCTACCCTAGTGAATCAGTTACTCTGGGTTGAAGTCTCAGCTATGGAGAAATACCAGCAATTAAGTCACCCTACACCCCCATGGGCAATAACTGGGAAAGGAAAATCAAACCTACCCACAACCTCACACCCTGGGTACTGCTTTGGATAGTCCTTGGGTGATTGGTCCAGTCTGAGAGAGCCAAATCAATTGTCTGAGTCAATACTGGTCTCAGGTGGGAGGCCAAAAGTTCTCTGGCAACTAGATAGCAGGGATCTCCTGGCAGCTCAAGTATGACTTGCTCTGGTGCTCCATGAGGTTAGAAGGACCCACCTAGTAAATGAATTAGTCTGGGAAGGTTGATGTCTCCTTCCTCACCTTAAATCTCTGTCACACCTAGTCACTGGTAATCCTGTAGGGCTCTGACCCAGTTCCCTCCAGGCAGCAGGTGCTCCAGGGGTTTGCATCTGCCTGATTCACAGGGAGATTTAAGTCTCCTCAACCAGGCTGAGGGGGAGCTGAGGCCTGACAACCTTGGATGCTTAATGGAAGCTTGGGCAGTTCACTCAGTTCCAGCCCCGTCCCTGATCTTTTTGATGATTATATTTTTGCAGAATTTGTTTCTGTCCTGGCTATATTCCCCTGTGGACCAGAAGCTGTCTGAGTTCACAGAAACTGTGACTCAGCCCTAGTCTGTGCTGCTGCCTGGAGTTGGCATGTCTGTCTCCATTGCATTCTGTTTTGGGGCAGGTGTGATTAGAGCTCACACTCAGCTCTTGGTTTCTCCCTCTCCCTGCCTGTTTTTGTCTCAGGTATGATCCCCTGAGGGCTTGGTGCTTCTTAGGCTCACTAAAGCAGACCTTCTGGCTCAGCCAAACCCTAGGAGTATGCCATCTTGGTGCATGAGTATTCTAGTCTCTATCCCTGCCATGGCCCTCACAGGCAGGTACCACCTCAGGCATACCTTTTACTCATGGGGCCTGCATTTCTGGCCCAGATCTGTTCTGCTAGTGGCTGCCACTAGAGAAGATGCTTGGCTTCCTCAGGTTGCCCAGGGAGTCATGGAGTGTGTCTCCAAAATATCCCCAGGGGTGTGAGCCCTATTGTTCCCACTGCTGCTGCTGTTCTGTGCTGCGGGACACCGCCTCTTGCTCTCCTGTATGATTTCCTCAGTTCACTGTCTTCTTACTCCTGTGCCACAGAATCAGCATAGACCAGCAATAGCCCATGTGCTGACCACACCTCTCGAGAAAATGCCAAAGAATCTAGACTTCATGGGGGACAGGCTTTCAGACCTCACGGTGAGAGTGGAGGGGAGTGCTCAGAGTTCAGAATTGCAGGTAGAGGAAATATACAGTTTTATACAGTTTTGTGCCTGGCAGGAGAGTGCCATGGCACACTAGGAAGTGCTCTCTAGGGAAGGAGTTGTGGTGTTTAGAGTCTTTCCTGTGAGATAAAATAGGAGGAGATCTGAACTCTACTTGCTTGTTTGTATAAAGTATACTGCAAGCTGTTCTCATGGAGGAGGGGACTTTCATCCACTTGGTGATGGAATTTGTACCTATTGTTTGTTTACTTGGGGCTGCAGCTCACCTCAGCAGGGTTGATGTGCATTCTTCAACCTTCTCTCTCGGCTCAGCTCCAAACCATCAGCTTACTTGCTAAATTTCTGTCCTTTAATTCTCCTTCTGGTTGGCAGCCTCTGTGGAAAGATAGCTCTAGTCAGCCATCTTGCCTCTGCTCCCCCTCTTTATCTGCTTTTTCAATACCAAGTCACTAACCTTGAACTTGCAGTGAAATTCAGTGTGGTCTGAGGAAATAGTAACTGGGTCATTACTAAAATTCATGAACATTTTCCTATGAAAAATCCTCATTAAGTCTGTTGTTTCTCACAGATTCATGAGGCTATAAAGCAAAAGGCTATAAAGAGAATCATTTGTGCTCATGAATCTAAAATCTTGTACCCTCTGCTGTGATTATAACAGGTTGAATTAAACTTCAATAAGGGGGTATAGGTACTAATCAACATGGTCTTTCCACTTTGGGTTATAGAGCTATGTTTTTTGGTCCTTTTGTATTTGTTTCAGGTGATATTGAACACACAATTAATTTGGTAATAATTTTTCCTTTAATTTTCAGAATAAGGGAAAAGTTAACTTGACCAACTAAAATGTGAAAAGGAACAATTTCCAAGTGTAGGTTAATTTCTTTTCAGGTGTCTCTTTGTGCTGTTTTAGATTATAACTTTGATATTAATCCTTTAAATACCGTTTCATACCTTATTAATCAAAATTACCAATTCAATGCCTTTTAAAGAAAATAAAAATAAAAATATTATAAAAGGCAGTTAGGACATATACATTTGTTTATTAAAACTTTCCTAAGAAGTTTTACAATATGTTCTCTGGTGACATAGAACAATTTAATGAAATGATATTGTTTTCAACTTTATGATAGTGTAGTGTGAAAAAAATATACATTAAATAGAAGCCATACTTCAAGTACCCATCCAAGCATTCTATTTTTCACTCTCAGTACTGTATTCAATAAATTACATGATATAGTCAGCATTTTATTTTAAAATAGGTTTATATTTGCTTTTGCCCACTTGGAGGCTAAAGTAAATGTTCTGAATATGTCTAAAGTAGGCTAGGCTAAGCTATGATGTTTAGCAGGTTAGGTGTATTAAATGCATTTTATTCTTAAAGACATTTTCAACTTACAATATGTTTTTCTGGATGTGACCCCATTGAAAGTTGAGAATTTGTTGAGAGGAAATGATGTATACTACATCTGAATAATTCCTTTCCATATTGGGGAAGTCAACATCTTGATAGTTCTCACAGATTTGTTTTTATAATAAATCACATTTTTCTTGATGAAATGAAAATGAAGTTCTTTTAGAGGTAAACACTCATTGATATTATGGAAAAATATTACCATAATTTGAATATGTGAAGTTAATTCACTGCAAAGTTATGGAGTACAGTTCATAAAACTATACTCATTTCTGATACAAATTATAAGTTTGAGGGTTCTCAAAACCACTTCAAGTTTGACAATTGGTTAGAAAGATGCACAGAAAGGTGTTGTACTAAAAATTTATGATTTATTACAGTGAAAGACTGCAAATTAAAATCCACCAAAGGAAGAAGTGAATAGGGAGGAGTCCAGAAAAGTAGCAAATTTCCATGCTTCTCTTCCTGTGGACTCATGGACAGCATTATCTTCCAGTATGATGTATGAGAACATGCCCAGAGTATTCCAACCGGGGAAGCTCATATAATCCTATTGTCCATAATTTTACTGGGACTCCGTAGTTGACTGCAAGCATGGCTAACCTTTAGATCTTATGCCAGCAGAGGTAGATACCACATGGCTTAAAATGCCCATCATAAGTTACGTTGTTAGACATTGGATGGCCAAAGCCCTACACAAACAAGACACTCTTCTGAAGATCACCTCCCAGGTAATAATGTCAAAAGTCAGATATTCTTTTGATAACATTAATTATTTAATACACAGAAAACAATATTAGTAACTGTAGGAAAGACCTGGGTATTTTGAAAATGGAGAAAATAGAAAAAAGGAAGCAAGTCTACCTACATTATATAGAAAATAACAAAATACCAAATCTAAAAGTTTATTATTATTATTTTTAGAGACAGTGTCTTATTTCATTGACCAGTCTAAGTAAGTACTGTAGCCAAATCATAACTCACTGTACTTCTAATTCCTGGGCTCAAGCAACTAATTCTCTCATCTTAGCCTTCCAAATAGTTGAGACTACAGGTATGTTCCACCACAGCTGGCTAATACTTTTAGTATTTTGTAAAGATAGGGTCTTACTGTGTTTTCCAGGAAGTTTTGAAACTCATAGCCTTAAGCAGTCTTCCCACCTTAACCTACCAAAGTGCTGAGATTACAGGCATGAGTCACTGCACCTTGCTTTAAATCTGTGAATTATTGCTATTCAAGAGGGAGCTGAACAAGAGTAAGAGTTAGAAAATTTATTCAAAGAAGGTAATAGCAGAAAACTTCTCAAAACTTGAGAAAGGTATAAATATCCAGGTACAGGAAGATCTTAGACCAACAAATAGATTCACCCATATAAATCTACCCTCAGACAAACTCTCTAAGGTTAAGGACAAAGAGAAGATTTAAAAGCGACAAGAGAAAAGAAACAAATAACATATAAGGAGCTCTAATTTATCTGGCCATGGACTTCTTGAATAGAACCCTATATGTAGGAGAAGAGTGGAATGACATTTTCAAAGTGTTAAAAATTCCACCCAAAACCCTGCCATTCAGGAATATTTGCTGACAATATTCAGCAAAATTGTCATTCAAATGTCAAGGACAAGCTGGGCATGGTGGCTCACCCCTACTAGCCTTTGGGGGAAGCTAAGGCAAGTGGATTGCTTGAGCTCAGGAGTTCTCTCTCTGTGCAAGAGTGAGACCCCATCTCTATTAAAAACAGACTAGCCAGGCATTATGGCAGGTGCCTGTAGTCCCAGATATTTAGGAGCTGAGGCAAATGGATCTCTCAAGCTGAGGAGTTTGAAGATACTATGAGCTATGATGCAATGGCACTCTACCCTGAGCAACTGAGTGAAACTCAGTCTCAAAAAAAAAAAAAAAGTAAAGGACAAATGAAGTTTTTTCCAGATAAAAGCTGAGTGATTTCCCACCACCTGACAAATTGTGAAAGAAATTTTAAAGAGTTTTTTAATCTGAGAGAACAAAGACCCTAACATGCAAAAGAAAAATTTTCAAAGTATCAAACTCACTGGTAAAGTACATGGGCAAACTCTATTACAGTATTTATGATATACAATCTAACCATACTCTAGTATGAAGTCTAAAAACAAGTCTATCAAAAACAGTAATAGCTATAGCAGCTAGTTGAGAGATAGACAACATAAAATTATGTAAATTAAAATAGCTAAAAGGGGATACAGGGGAGGGATGGAGTTAAAGTGTAGAATTTTTTTGGTACATTTTGGTATATTTTTTGGTATATTTTGCAAAATAAGTGTCTATTAATACTTGTGATCTAACATAAATTGTCATACCTTTAAAATAACTTTGTTATATTTTTTGTAAGCCTCCTGGTAACTATGACACAAAAATCTATAATAGATTCACTAAAAATAAAAAGCAACAAATTAAATCATAATAATAGAGATAATCCCTTAAACACAAACACAGGAGTAGGAGAAGGGAAAGAAGAAAGGAAAGACAGACTACCAAAACAATCAGAAAACAAACAACAAAATGACACTAGTAATTTCTTATTAATAATAACAGTGAATGTAAATTGTCTCACTTCTCCAATTAAGAGGATTAGAATAGTTGATACAGAAAAAAAAAAGAAAGATTCAGCTCTATGATGTGTTCAAAAAACCCACTTCATCTATAAAGGCAGACTGAAAGTAAAGAGGTAGTACAAGTTATTTCATGTAACTGGAAACAAAAAAAGATCAGAAATAGCTATATTTAGATCACATAAAATGGAATACAAATCAAAGACTGTAAAAAAAGATAAAGAGGATCACTATATGTGCAATAATGATAAAGAGGTAAATTCAACAAGAAGATATAACGATTATAAATATTTGTGTGCCCAACATCAGAGCTCTCACGTATATAAAGCAAACAATAGAACAAAAGAGAGATAGACTATAGTACAATAATAGTAGGGGACTTTCACACTTCACTATCAGTAAAGGACAGATCATCCAGAAGTAAAAATCAACAAAGAAAAAGAGAAGTTAAATTACATACTAGATTTAATGACCTAACAGACATTTATAGAAAATTTTACCCAACTTCTGGAGAATACACATTCTTTTCATCAGCACATGGAACATTTCAGAATATATCATATCTTTTGCTGCAGAATAAGTCTGAACAAATTCAAAAAAGTAGAAATTATGTCAAATATATTTTCTAACCACAATGGATTTCTAACCAGAAATTAATAACAAGAGGAACCTTAAAAAGGAGACACATATGCAAAAATCAAACATCCTTTTGAATGTCCAAAGGGCCAATCAAAAAATGAAGGATAAATTTGAAAAATGTATTGAAACAAATAAAAATGTAAATATATCATATCCAAATCTATGGGATATGGCAAAAAGGGAGTTTATGGCAATAAGTACCTCTATCATTAAGGAACTAGAAATGCAAGAACAACAGAACATGATACTAGTAGAAGGAAAGAAATAATAAAATTCAGAGAAGAAATAAATAATATGGAGATTAAAAAATACAGTAGATAAAACAAAAAGTTGGTTTTGTGAAAAGATAAAGCTAATAAACCCTTACTAGATTAACTAGACTAAGAAGTCCTCCTTTTAGAATGTGAATAGAATATTTTTGCTTTTTGGATGAAGTCTCATGAATAGGCAAAAGTAACCAGTTAGGGATCAAAAGGTCTCAGTTCATGCTTCTTTGTTTGTGACCTAGGCATACAATTCAAAAAGCTCCTGTTTCATGTACAATGAAACTAGAATAATCAATTCTGCCTATTTGACTAGATTGTAGTGAAAATTAAATTAAAAAAACACATGTAAAGTGCTTCACAATGTATGTTACAAATGTACTTGATAATATTTGATAAATCTGAAGAACTTGAAGTTATAAGTGATTGAACTATTTGAGTTATTAACTTTTGAATTAAAAATTTGAAAAATATTGTTAGCAAGGGACATGAATTTTAGTGTGAGTTTTAAAACTGGATAGTTCCAGTAACATATATCTTTGGAGACAAACTATTCATATAATACTTTGGTCAATGCATTATGCATGGGTCATGTTGTCATTAATAGTGAAATATGTGAAATAATTAACTATGGGAGAGATATATTATGCTAATGCATTTTATAAAAATGAAAATAAGTAGAATTAGTAGTTAATTAGTAGGAAGTTACCTTTGGGTAAGACCCCACACTCCTAAGGCAAATAGGCATAATTTTAGTTTGTTTAGTAAGCCGCTTCTGACAAATGATACTTGCACTTTTTGAAATTGTCATCATTTGAGAAGCGGAATATCCAACAATTACATTCCAGTTACATGTAGAACATTTCAGATAAAGAAAACTTGTAGAAGGAAAATACATCCATAGACACTCATTGACTTTTGTTAGCAGTTATAAACTTGATATATTGTCCTAGTTTGTTCTTTCTGTTGGAAAAGGAATAGGAAGGAATTATCCATCTGGCTTTTGTCCTATAAAGTTGAGCCCAAGAGGGAAGTGATGTAGGGTGAAGACTTAGAATCCTTGCACCAAATCGAAGTCCTGCTGACAAGGTGAAGCTATGTGTGCTTATAAAATGACAAGGTTCTCTGTATAGTCCCTGTTACCTACCTCTAATTTTTTCTCACACAAGGTCTTCCAGATGTTCTTAAGGAGAATGTGTCTTTTTATAATAAAAGTTATATTAGCCATTATTTTCCACATATTCCTATGGTACCCATTTACAGGAATTTGTAATACATTCCCAAACATCTGCAGATAGTGTCTCCACAATTACTTTTGAAATTACTAGCCACCTGTCAGCACAGAGATTACTACTATGAAGAATGTCAAATGTGGGAATTAAAGTTTTTTTTATTAGGTCACCAGTATTCTGTCATAGACATATTGTGGGCAGATAGAACCATTTCAGCACACAATTTTATTATGTACAATAAATTTGGAGGTTACATATGCCACCGTTACTGGTTACTGCATATATCTTCAGCACTATCTGAAAAGTGCTTAGGATGGCAGTAGTTCCTTGAGGTTTGAGTTTCATATTAACAAGTAATGGTCTAGCTTTTTCATTTCTTTTGCAAAAATATATTTGCTTAAAAAGCAACTGGAGCTACTTAGGAAACATAATGTGCTTTGTCTCATGGAAATTCTGTGGAATTGAATTCTACAAACACATTACTGTATAAGAAAGGAGTTAGGGAGGAGAAAACAGAAGAGTTAAGAAGCTGAAGAATTGGTTTGATTTAAGTGGGGAAACAAGGGAATTTTTTATGGTGCCCATGTAAGAAATAAGAGCAAGGGATATTGGTTTGCCTTTGGCCTCTGCTTACCCCTCCAGGACTAATAGTCAGCTAACACTAAATTTTTGTGATGTAACAGGACCTGTGTTGAGCATTTTTAATGTTATTTCATTTAATGTACATTAACTATTGAATTAGGAATTATTAATATTGTTATTACGTCCAAACTGAGATTTTGAGTGATAAAAGATCAAGATTACCCATAGTCACATAGCTAGTCAGTGGCAAAGCTAGGACTTCTACTATTTAATATTCACATTGGGCAAACAAAGTCACCAGTAATGCCCATGTTGCTTAACCTAATGAACATTCCTTAATCTTCTTCTTATTTGTCCATTAGTAAATGATTCTGTTAGAATATACTTGAAGTATTTTTTTTCTCTTATGCTCCAAGGATATCATATTTTTTCCAATTTCCTCATTCTGAATACTCTTTCAGTCTTGGGTGGTGTTTCCTTATGTCCTCAGGTCTGAGTCCTGATCTTTTGTTTGTTATTGTTTGACTCAATAACTAGGTGACATCATCCAGTAGTTCCAAAACATGTAATACCAGCTCTAGGCAGAACATTCCTCCTGTATATCTTCAGTATGGTTTTCTCCAGACTCAGGGTCTCTTCTAGACTTAGCTATTTTCTGTTTCTTCCTCTATGTGGTCAATATGATAATACTTGGGTTCCAGTATGGACTCAGAGTCCTCCTTAAGTCTCTAGTGTAATATTCAGCAAATTCTACTTTCCTAGAGTAGTCTTCACTTGAGTTTAGGGTCTATAACCCAGTTGATAATAAATAGTTTTTTTTCCCCTTTTTCAATATTTCCTGTGGTCTTCTTCTCTTAGAACCTTATGGCAAGGGAGAGCAGAATTCATGTATTAAATTCAAATTCTATTTCAACTTTTAACTCTTCGGCTTGCCCCTTAGTACACGTTTTGATAGCAGTTATAGCTGTATTGACTCTAGAGAATATGTAGTGAGTAGGTGATGGCTTTCAGTAGAATTTGACTCCTTCTTGTATGATATGACATACTAAGATTTGCTATGATACACATATTATATAACAAGTACAGGCATACTTCTGAGATATTATTGGTTTGTTTCTAGACCACCACCAATAAAAATAAAAATAAAAAACTATCACAATAAAGCAGGTCACAGGAATATTTTGGTTTCCTTGTATATATAAAACTTATACTTACACTATAATGTCATCCATTAAGTGTGCAATAGCAATTTGTTTAAAAATAATGTAAATACATTAATTAACAAATACTTTATTGATAACAATACTCATTATCATCTGAGGCCACAGTGTGTCTTAATCTTTTTCTGGTGGAAAGTCTTGCCGCAATGTTGATTACTAACTGTTCAGAGTAACGTTTGCTGAAGAGTTGGGTGACTTTAGCAATTTTTTACAACAGTAAAGTTTGGTACAATCAATTAACTCTTCCTTTAATGAAAAGTTTTCCGGTAGCATGAGCATTTTACCCACATTAGAACATCTTTAAATAGTGCAGTAAGTCTTCTCAAAACCTGCTGCTTACTTTATCAACTAAGTTTATGTAATATTCTAAATCTGTTATCATTTCAACAATGTTCTTAGCACCTTCTTCTGAGTAGAAGCCAAATCCATAAATTTCTTTCTTTGCTCATCTGTAGATAAATAAACAAGTTTCTTTATAACTCCTTATCCTTTTAAATTTTATCATGGATTACAGCAATTTCAGTCACATCTTCAGGCTTTACTTCTAATTTTAGTTTTCTGGCCCTTTCTACCATATCTGCAGTTATTTCTTTCACTAAAGTCTTGAATCCTTCAGTAATCCATGAGAGTTGAAATCTACTTCTCCATAACCCCTGTTAATGTTGATATTTTGACCTCTAATAAATCATGAATATTTCTCATAGCATCTAGAATAGTGAAATCTAATTCTGTCTAGAAGGTTTTCAATTTACTTTGCCCAGATCCACCATAGGAATCACTGTATGGTGTCTACAGTCTTATTATGCACACACACTAGCCAGATACTATGGCAGGAGCCTGTAGTCCCAGCTACTTGGGAGGCTCAGGCAAGAGGATCTCTGGAACCCAAGAGTTTGAGGTTGATGTAATCTATGATACCACAGCACTATACCCAGGGCAACAGTGAGCCTTTGTCTCAAGAAAAAAAGCTAAGTTTAGTGATGAAGGCATGCAAAAACAAAAAATGGGTAAAAGCTATGACTCTTGTCCCAAATAATTCGCCAAGTTATGAATACACACAAAAAGTTCTTGAAGGAAATTAAAAGTACTATGCCATAAAAGATAAGAAAATAAAACAGGCTTATTATTGATATGGAAAAAGTTTTTGTGATCTGGATAAAAGATCAAACCAGCTTCAACATTCCTTTAAGCCAAAGCCTAACCCAGAGCAAGGCCTTAACTTTCTTTAATTCTGTGAAAGCTGCAAGATATGAAACAGCTACAGAAGAAAAGTTGGAAGCTAATTGAGGTTTAAAGAAAGAGGCTGTTTTCATCACATAAAAGTGCAAGGTATAACAGCAAGTACTGATGAAGAATCTCCAGCAAGTTTGTAGAAGGTGGCTACCCTAAGCAACATATTTTCTTAATTTTTTTCATTAGTTTTTAATACTTGAGTTTTGGCTATAGATGAGCCCTTCACCCAAGGAGTATTTATAGTACCAATTAGATTGGTGCAATCCCATCCCCACTCTCCCCTAGTTGCTTTCCACTGAGTTTTACTTCCCTTCTGTGCACTTATGTGCTCATCAGTTAGTTCCAATTTAATACTGAGTACTTGTGGTGTTTCCTTTTCCATGTTTATGATAGATACTTCACATTTGGAGAATCATCTCAAGCGCCGTTCAGATTGTTGCAAAAGATATTAACTCATCTTTTTTATGGCTGGGTACTACTCCACAGTGTACATAGACTGTATTTATTAACCCACTCGTAAACTCATAAACTGATGGGCTCTTGGGGGTAATTTCACATCTTTGTGATTATGAATTGTCCTGCAGAAGACATTTGAGTGCATGTGTCTTTTTGATAACATGATGTCTTTTCCTTTGGGTATTTACTCAGGAGTGAAATTACTACATCAAATGGTGGGTCTACTTTAGTTTTTTGAGTAATCTCCATACTGTATTCCATAGAGGTTGTACTAATTTGCAGTCCCATGACTAGTGTATAAGTGTTCCTTTCTGTCTATATCCACATCAGGATCTACTGTTTGTGGATTGTGGATTTTTAAATAATAAATAAGTAATATAAATATGTTATTTATATTTATATAAGTATAAATAAATAATAGCCATTCTAATTGGGATAAGGAGACAGCTCACTGTGGTTTTAAGTTGCATTTCCCTGATGATTAGTGATATTGAACATTTTTTTATATGTTTCTTGGCCATTTGCCTTTCTACTTTTGAGTAGCATACATTTATATCTTTGCCCACTTTTATTTTTTGGCCAGGGCTGAGTTTTAACCCAGTACCTCTGGCATATGGGGCCAGTGCTCTACTCCTTTGAGCCACAGGCACCACCCCTGTGCTCAATTTTTAATAGTGTTGTTTGTTTGTTGCTGATTTGCTTGCATTCTGGTTATTAGCCTTCTATTGGATGGGTAGGTAGGTAGCCTGTGAGTATTTTCTCCCATTTTGTAGGTTGTCTATTTGCTCTGAGGATTGTTTACTTAGTTGTACAGAAGCTTTTTACTTCAATCAAATCCCATTTGTTAATTTTTGTTGTTGCCATGATTATCATCAGTGTCTTTTCAGAAATTCTTTGCCTAGGCCAAAATCTAGAAGTTTTTTCCTACATTTCCCTCTAGAATTCTTTTGGTTTCATCCCTTACATCTAAGTCTTTTTATCCATCTCAAATTAATTTTTGTGAGTGGTAAGATGTAGGGGTCCTGTTTCATTCTTTTGTATGTGGCTTTCCAATTTTCCTAGCACCATTTGATTAGAGCTTCTTTTCCCCAGTGTACATTATGTCTGTTTTGTCAAAGATTAGTTTATTGTAGTTAGATGGTTTTATGTATTAATTCTCTGTTCCATTCTATTGGTCTATGTCTCTATTTTTGTACCAATAGCATTCTGTCTTTGTTACTATAGCCTCATAATAGTAGTTTGAATTCTGGTAAAGTGATGTCTCCAGTTTTGTTCTTTTTCCTTAGTATTGCTTTCACTCTTTAGGCTTTTTTCTGTTTCCAAATGCAATGTTGAATTATTTTTTCTATACATGTGAAGTATAACTTTGGTAACTTGATGGGTATTTGTAAATCACTTTTGGTAGTATGGATATTTTAACAATGTTGCTTCTTGTATACATGAACACAATATATTTTCCCATTTGTTTATATCCTCCATAATTTCTTTTTTTAGTATTTATCCTGGTAGAGATATTTTACCTCCTTGGTTAAGTATATTCCTAAATATTTTATTTTCTTTATAGCTATTGTGAATGGTATTGAGTTTTTGATTTGATTCTTGGCTTGACTGCTATTAGTATATAGAAATGCTATTGATTTATGCACATTGATTTTTGTATCCTGAGACTTTGTTGAACTTATTTGTCAATTCCAGAAGACCCTTGGTGGAACCTCTCAGGGTTTTTCTGTATAGAAGATCAGATCATCAGTGAACAGCGATAGTTTGACTTCCTCTTTCTCAGTTTGGATACCTTTAAAATCCTTCTTCTCTTGATTGACTGCCTGTGCTAGGACTTCCAGCACTATGTTGAATAGGAGTGGTGACAGTTCTTAGGGAGAATATTTTTAGCTTTTCCATCACACATTCAGTGTGATGTTGGCTATGGGTTTGTCATATGTGACTTTTATATAATAATTCTGAGATGTGTTTTTTTTATGCCCATTTTGCTGAATGCTTTTGTTATGAAAGGATGTTAGAGTTTGTCAAATGATTTTTCTGCATTTAGTGAGATGATCATATGTTTTTTTTTTTGCTTTTGTTTATGTAGTGAATCATGTTTATTGATTTACATATGTTGAACCATCATTTCATCCCTGAGAAGAGGCCCACTGGGTCCTGGTGTATTATTTTCTTGACATGGGTTGAATTTAGTTTTTCTAGTATTTTATTGAGGGTTTTTGTATCTACATTTGGAAGATATATATATATTTTTGTGTGTGTGTGTCCTTTTCTGACTTTGATATCAAGGTAATACTGACTTTGTATAATGAGTTGGGAGTGCGCCTTCATTCTCAATTTTATGGAATAATTTCGGGATTATAAGTACCAAATCTTCTTCATAAATCTGATATAATTTGACTGTGAATCCTCTGGTCTAGGGATTTTTTAATTGTTTTTTTTTATTATTATTACTGATTAGATCTCACTATTGTTACTGATCTGTTCAGGAGTTCTTTTTCTTTCACTTGAATTTTGGGGGCTGTGTATTACCGGAACTTGTGAATTTGATCTAAATTCTCTAGTTTGGGTACACAGAGATTTATGTAGTACTCATGGATTATGTTTTTTATTCCTGTGGTATCAGTTGTTATGTCACCTTTTTCTTTTCTTTTTTTTTTTTCTTTTTTATTGTTTGGTATTGATTAAGGGTACAAAGAATTAGGTTACACTGATTGCATTTGTTGGGTAAAGTCCCTCTTATACTGTTCTCCATTGATCTAGCAAAAAGTCTGTCAATTTTGTTTATCTTTTCAAAGAATCAACTTATTGTCTTGTTATTTCTTTATAATTTTTGTTTTTTTTTTAATTTATTTTGCTGTGCTCTGAACTTTATTTCTTTTCTTCTGCTGATTTTGGGTTTGGTTTGTTCTTTCTTTTCTAGTTTATTGAGATGTAACATTTGGTTATAAAATTGTGATCTTTCTATCTTTGTCATGTAGGCATTTAAAAGTATGTTCCCTTGAGGAATATTTTGGCTGTGTGCCAAAGATTTTGATAGTTTATGTCTACTCATTCAATTCAAATAACTTCCATTTCCATTTTAATTTTCGGTCTTGAACTATAGCAGCAGGTTGTTTAATTTCTATGACTTGTGTAGGTGTGAGTGTTTTTCTTGTGACTGATTTCCAGTGTTATTCTACTGTGGTATGAGAAAATAAATGGTCTGATTTGCCATTTTTAAAAATTTGTTGAGACCTGTTTTGTGGTCTAACATATGATGAATATTGGAGAATATGCCATGCGCTGATGAGAAGAATATGTATTCTGTAGTTTGGGGATAGAACGTTCTATAAATGTCAGACCTATTTGATTTTGAGTTTGGCCTAAGTTTCTTATTTGTTTGTTTGTTTGTTTATTTATTTATTTATTTTCTGGCTTGATGATTTATCAAAGTCTGACAGTGGTGTGTTAAGGTCCCTTGCAATGACTATGATACTATTTATTTCTTTGCTTAGTGCTATTAAGATTTGCTTTATGTATTTGTGAATGCCTGTATTGGGTGCCTATATGTTTAGGATTGTTATGCCTTTATGATTTTATAATGGCCCTCTTTGTCTTTCTTTGCCTTTGTTGGCTTAAAGTCAGTATATTCAATATGACAATGGCTATATCTGCTCTCTCCTGATTTCCTTTTGTGCAGAATATTTTTTCCATCTTTTCATGATGTTTCTGTGTGTGTTCTTTTGATTTGGATGTGTTCCTGGAGAGAGTGGATACTTGAATTTTGTTTGCTTTTTCATTCAGCTATCCTATGTCTTGTAAGAAGAGCATTCAGTCTGTTTACATTGATGGATAATATTTATATAGGTAGGATATTGATCTGTTCATTCTATTGGATAGTCCTTTATTGCTTAGTTTTACCCCTTGTTTCATTGTTTTGTAGGTGTTGTAAAGTTTGGAGATTTTTAAGGTGAATTTACACTGGTGGGTATTTGTTGTGCCCATCCATTTGTGTATAGTGTTGCTCCGAGCATTTTATGCAGACCAAGTCTAGTCATGATAAATTCTGTCAGTGTTTATTTGGAGTGGCTGGAGATAAAGATGGGTTACTCTGTCTAAGTGATCAGGAAAATACTTGAGCAAATGAAAAGAAATAAGGTGCTGGCTGGAGGAGAAGATAGTATATTCATGTAATAGTTGTGTATAGAAGATATGAAGTTTGAGATGGGACTTACTTTTTTATTCAGATTTTAGGGTCTTTAAAATCATACTGAGAGCTGATGATATGATAATACTACAGAATAACACATAAAGAGGAAAGAGAAAAGTCTGATATCTGAGTCATAATATTTAGGGAATAGGAAAATAAAAATAAACCTAGGTAGTAGGAGTCAGAGTTAGGAGGAAAACTGGGGAAATAAAGAAATCAGGCCAAAGGCATATTAGAGAACAATTAGATAATTGTCAAAAAGATGTTTGCTAACTGATAAAAACCATGCTTTATGTTTAATCCTTCTTCTCTGATAATTGTATTGTACATAGTAAGAATACATGTATTAATGTTTATTGGAGAGACTCCTGGGTTGTGGTATTATAAGATTATGGAGAGGAATTGGAAAAGTATACCAGTAAAAATGGAGGATATATGCAATTTATTCACAAAAGAAAAGAGATACTCTTGAGGTCAGTGACAATGACAATTTGAAAAAAGACACCCAGCAAAGGTTTTGTGTAAGGTTTCTAAGTATAGATGATAGATATTTACAATGTTAGAGGTAAGAGATTATTTTTTCTTTAGTACTATCAAGTAAAGTTATTAGGAGCTTGACAAACATGAATAATTTGGATGATTTAAGGTTAGGTACCTTTTGGGAGTTTATGTATGAGACCCAGATGTTCTCACATAATAGATTCATCTCCTGTAAGATAATTTTGAATCACTATTCCTTTTTTACTACTTTGCTTTTTTCCCTTACATTTGTATACAAAGCCTATAGAACAAAACAGTGTGAAGAATTAATGATGAGATACCATCATTCTTCCAAATGACCATAATTGGACCCCTGAAATTTGAATTCTTTGAAGAAATACTAATGTATCACATTTCTTGGTATTTTCCATGTCTAAGCATTCAGTCAGAAATTTAGTCCTATAAAAACATTTATTTTAGCTAGTTAAAAAAATTATTAATCCCTAATATGTCTTGTGATTCTTGTCATGGTGAGCGGAGTTTCTCTGCCAAGTGAAACTGACTTCTACCATATGTGTCAGAACTTAGTCATGTATTTGTTGGTTTAAGAGATATTCAAGAAAACATTTCTCTACTCCTTTTTTGGTTTAGAGAAATTTACAGGAATGCTTTCCCACCTACCTATTGGGAAATAAACCTACCATGTCACTTGGCATTTTTGAGTCACAACATCCTCCTTCAATACTATCATTTAGCACTGAGACCAAAGAAATAATAATAATAAAAATCTCTCACCCCACCCCACCCCCCAAAAATGCCCTGGACCAGATGGCTTCATACCAGAATTCTATCAAACCTTCAAGGAAGAGTTTATACCCATATTGCAGAAATTATTCCAAAATATTGAGAAGGAAGCAATTTTTTCCGCAACATATTCTATGAAGCCAAGATCACCCTAATAACAATACCAGGTAAATAACCAACTAAAAAGGAAACTACACACCAACTTCACTCATGAATATAGATGCAAAAATACTAAATAAATTCTTAGCATGTAGATTATAACTGCACCTCAAAAAAATTATACATCATGATCAAGTAGGCTTCATTCCAGGGATGCAAGGCTGGTTTAACATATGATAGAAGCAATAACAAACCATATGATCCTCTCAATAGATGCAGAAAAAGCATTCAATAAAATTCAGCATCTTTTTCTAACAAGAACACTTTAGAAAATAGGTATAGGTGGCACATTTCTTAAACTGATTGAAGCCATCTATGACAAACTTACAGCTAATATCATACCGAATGGAGTAAAACTAAAAGTGTTCCCACTTAGAACTGCGACCAGACAAGGATGTCTGCTATCGCTGCTACTGTTCAACATAGTTCTGGAAGTTCTAGGCAATGCAATCAGGCAAGACAAAGATATAAAAGGCATCCAAATAGGGGAAGAGGAGGTCAAACTCTTGATTTTTGCCAATGATATGATTTTATACTTAAAGAACCCCAAAGACTCAACTACAAAACTCCTGGAAGTAATCATGAAGTACAGTAATGTCTGAGGCTACAAAATCAATGTCAACAAATCAGTAGCCTTTGCCTATGCCAACAACAGTTAAGATGGAGAAGCTAATCAAAGACACAATTCCCTTCATAGCAGCTTCCACAAAGATGAAATACCTAGGAATATACCTAACAAAAGAGGTGAAGGACCTCTTCAAAGAGGATTATGAAACTCTGAAAAAAGAAATAGCAGAAAACATTAATAAGCAGAAAAGCATACCATGCTTATGGCCGAGTAGAATCAAGATTGTTAAAATGTCCACACTTCCCCAAGTGATTTACAGATTCAATGCAATCCCCATTAAAATCATATCATACTTAGAAGATTTGGAAAAAATAGTTCTTCATTTTGTATAGAACCTGAAAAAACCCTGTATAGCCAAGGAAGTTCTTGGTAATAAAAACAAAGCTGGGGGCGTCACCCTACCAGACTTTAGGCTATATTACAAGTCCATAATGATCAAAACAGCATGTTATTGACACAAAAATAGAGACATATATGTCTGGAACTGAATAGAAAATCAAGAAACTAACATCTTATAGCCATCTGATATTTGATAAACCAAACAAGAGGATAACTGGGGGAAAGAATCCCTATTTAATAAATGGTGCTGAGAGAACTGGATAACCACATGTAAAAGACTGAAACTGGACACATGCCTTTCACCACTTACAAAAATGGATTCAAAGCTGGGGGCAGTGGCTCACACCTGTAATCCTAGCACTCTGGGATGCCAAGGTGGATGGATCACTTGAGCTCATGAATTTGAGATTAGTTTGAACAAGAATGAGAAGCTGTCTCTACTAAAAATCAAAAACTGAGGCAAGAGGATGGCTTGAGCCCACGAGTTTGAGGTTGCTGTGAGCTATGATGCACAGCACTCTACCAAGGGTGACAAAGTGAGACTCTGTCTCAGAAACAAAAATTGATTTCAGATTAATAAAACATTTAAATCTAAGACATGAAATGATAAAAATCCCAGAAGAAAGTGTGGGAAAAACTCTTGAAGATGTCAGACTGGAGAAAGATTTTATGAAGAAGATTTCCGTGGCTAGTGCAACAACAACAAAAATAAACAAATGGGACTTTATTAAAGTTAAAAGCTTCTGCACAGCCAAGGACACAACAATCAAAGCAAAAGACAACCTTTAGAATGGGAAAAGATATTGGCATATTATGAATTGGACAAAGGCTTGATAATTAGGATCTATGGAAAACTCACATTAATAAAAAAAGTTAACAATTCCAACTATCACTGGGCAAGAGACATGAACGGAACCTTCTCTGAGGAAGACAGATGAGTGGCTAACAAACATATGGAAAAATGTTCATTGTCCCAATTATCAGAAAAATGTAAATCAAAACCACCCTAAGATTGTCACCTAACCCCAGTAAGAATAGCCCACATCACAAAGTTCCAAACCCGCAGATGCTGGTGCTGAATGTGGAGAGAGGAAAACAGTTCTATGCTGTTGGTGGGACTACAAGCTTCTTTGGAAAGAAGTGTAGAAAAGTCTCAAATAACTCAAATTAGATCTTCCATTTTAACAACCTCAAATTTCTGGGCTCAAGTGATCCTCCTGCCTCAGTCTCCCAAATAGCTGGGACTACAGGCACATGCTATCACTCCTAGATAATTGTTTAATTTAGTATTATAATTTTGTGAAAAACTTATGTATTTTATATATTATTGTACAAGTAACTAACAATACCTTAATCACATTCTCTGCATGTTCTTTCATTATTTTCTTCTTTTGACATGAGGCTGCACATTCTCTGTATATTCTTCTATTATATTTTCTTCTTTTGATATGAGGCTGAAACAGATGTATTTACTGCATTCCCTGCATGCTTTCTGATCTCTCCCATGGGGACAAAGGTAGCAGCAACCTTTTTTTGGTAAGCTTTTCACTGCTTGTCTCATCACTCTTCCTTTTGGTTAGGTATGAACCATTCCTCTTGTCACTGTGCCTTGTCTTTTATTGCCGTTGTATACACAAAGATTCATTGCCATATACACAAAGATTCATTGCCATTGCATAATTTTTGTGAAGACCATGTGCATTTTGGGTGCACCTTCTTACGTTTTCTTCACAGAGCTGTTGTACCAATCTTTCAAAATATATTTTATTCCCCATTGTTTCTTCAGATGAAGTTGCAACGGGTGGCTATTTGTTTCCTGCAAAATTGCATACAAATTATATGAATTATATGCTGCAACATCAATGATGTTGAAGAAAATTGTCAAGGGCTGATGCAAGCAACAATTCTCACACAATTATCAAGCATCGATACCTGCTTAAGTAGCCTTATAAAAGTAGATTAGATCAGGCTTGTTGTTGGTCACCTACAATATCTTCGTGCTATGTGGAAAGTGCTGTAACTACTTTTCCTATCTTTAGAACATAACTTACTAATGTCACATGGGGAGAGGAGGCAAATCTTAGTGTACCAGATGGCAAGTTTTTCATCAATGTTGGCTTGAGTTCTGGAGGCAAATCTCTTTTATCACTGTGAACTGTATCAACTGTAGTTATATTTTTTTGAAGCAAGCCAAAACGCAGGGAGATAGAGGTAAACTTTCTTTCCATGGTAATGTTTTGGACTAATCCAAATGATGGTTCTGAACCAGATTTTTTAGTCTTGGAGCCACTATGGTAATTTCTCAGAAGATTCTCTGATTTGCCTACATATGACTCCACCACAAAATGGTAGTTTGTAGAAGAATCACACAGAAGATTCTGTGCAATTCCATACTTTACAGGTTTAGTTGACATGTGAAGTTTGAATAGACAATGCCCATGGGATGACACTGATTCCTCATTCCACAGTAACAGACTTGTGAGGATTGTAGTAAAGTGAGAGTTATTCATAAGCATATTCTAAAGATCTCACAGTGGAGCAAACTTAGGCTGTCTGTGAGCTTCACATGTTGCAAAAGCATGATAAAAGCATAGAAAATTTTAGTAGGAGTTGCGTTCTGTATTCAGAAAATGTAGCGTGGTAAATTGGAAAATTCACCTCATGGAAAAGATCTCAAATTTTTTTTTATTTTGTTGGTACTCACCACAATTTAGAAAAATTCCATTTAGTTCTAATATTTCTTCTTTTATGAAATCACCAGAATTTTGGATGAATAGTTCCTTACATAACTCTTTGACTAGATGTAGTTTCTGGTTCATAAACTTGGTAATTATATCCACAGTTTCATTATCAAAAAATAGTTGGAAAACATCCAATGGAATCTTGGGTTCTCTTCCTAATTGTTGAGTCATTAGCCAATTGTGCTCTCTCCTGATCCCTTATCAGCTATGAGTTCCATGTCATTTCTGATAGTGCTGTCATCTGAGCTATAGGTGGTTCTATTTTTATAACTGGGAGTGCCTTTCTTCTCTTGGGTTCAATATTTTGCATTTATTCATCTCCATTTTTGTCATCTTCCTCTTCATTCTCTTCTTCAGAATGAAGAATTTCACATTTTACCTCTACTAATTCTTCTTGTTCACTATCTGAACTACTAAAAATGCCCTTATCATTTCCTTCAAAATCTAACACTATCAGTTCTTCTTTTGTCTTAGCTACTAATTGTCTCTTTGTCATATTTGTATCTATGTCATAAGGGAAAAAAAGTATGTCATTGTTTAATATAAATGGATCCTATATTCTATATTTCCAGCCATACATACCATGATCTTCACCAGACACAAATGCACTGCTTACTAACTTTATTATGAAAAACATTTAGGAAAAAATAGGATGCCAGCTTTTCCTGGAAAAGAGACCAGAACTTACTGCCACTGATAAGAAAAAGTGTTGAGAACTGCTGATCCAGGAATGCTGACATTCAAAAGTGTGACTGATGAGTGGTTAAGAGTCCAAAGCAAAAGTCATAAATGGCAAAACCACAACTCCTTGAATAAACAAATATACAATAAAACCGCAGTGTGATCAGTCCCCGACTCTGCCACTGGTATGTGATTATTAAGTTCTCTGAGCCTCAGTTTTCTTATCTGTAAATTGGAGAAAGTAATATTTTGATATTAGCATACATCTCATAGTATCATTTTGAAGAGTAAAAGATAATGTATGTTATGACCTAAGAAGAATGCCAAGTGAATCTGATTTATTATTATTTTCACTTTAAGCACTAACATCTTAATTCAGGCTCTTTTTCCTTCTGAGGTAGACTGCTATTGTATTACATCACATGATAAATTCCCTGATTTCGGCAGAATAGGTCTATATTATTTTATTTGAGATACAATTTTAAAGTTTATATCAAGTCCACTGAATTGTGCTCAACTGCCTCATGTGTCATGTGATTAACTAAATGGAAAAATTGCAAAGTGGAAACATTTTATTCTCTTACTCCAGTGGGGCACTTAGTGTGAAATCTTTGGAAAGATTACTTTATTTATCCTTTTGCTTTTGGTTAGGGACTCATGGCAGCTAACCAGCAGATTAACAAGAAGCCTCAAAACAAACAAACAAAAAAAACAAAAAAAGAAAGAAAAGAAAATCCAAAGACAGATGTATAGTTTTGAATGTAAAAATAAAATTAAACAGAGTGCTCACGTAATATCAACACAGGCAAAATTAGTTTGGGGAGAATTTATGGATCAGAAGATGCAAGGACAGGAAAATAGGAAGCTGTGGTGTAGCCTCTGGACATCTCTGTGAGGATTATTTGGTTATGCAATAGGAGCAAGTAATTCCTCTCTGTAGAGTCATATGCAGCCTGGATCACAATGTACAGCTGGAGACACAGAGTTCTCATTTCTGTTTTTCTTTCACTCATAGCCAACCACTTTTAACCTCATTCAAGCCATTAGCTCAAAATGAAAACCTCATCTCTATAATCGTTTTATATGCTTCTCCTGCTAATTTGTAACTGTTTATTTCTTGAAAGACATTTATGATTTTCCCTATTCTCATTGTATATGTAATACTACTAACTTTTGCATTTCTAACCAAAATGTACATTTTAAAAGGGTGATTTTAAGGACATAGAAAGTGTTCAGTTTCCTTGCATCACACTTCCTTTTAAAATGGCATCTGGGAAATATCGTCAGTTTTATTGTGGTCTATTTCCTCTTGTCTTGTGGCTTATTTCTATCTATTCTTGTCAGAGTTATGAAAGATTTATTCATATGCCTAAGAATTGTGATTTGTTTGATAGACTTTTCAGAAAGAATGATTGAATGTTATATAAAGGACTTAACTTTGTAAATCTATAGTTGGCCTATGGCAACAGAATTAAGTTTCTGCTAGAACTCACTGGTTCTGAGTATCATGGAAACCAGGACGTGCCAATGCAGTCACTTTTTCCTACATCCAGAGATGTAGGATTGACTCTTTAATGTGATGTTTGTCTATTAAGGGGAACAGAAGGTGCATTTAAGCTAGTGTAAGATCAAGAATGCAGAAGCGAGTAAAATGTGTCATCTGTGCATTTATTATTTATCTCTGTAGTTCCTCCTTCTCTGTTCATACTGATAATCTGTGCCCCATTCCTACAGCATCCCTTATAACTGCCTTTGTTTCCTCCTTTTAAAATCACCCTTTTAAAATGTACAACACTTCAATATTGAATAGTGTCAAAATTTAAGATTATGGAGTTAGACAGACCTGAGTTGTAATTGAGGGCTGCCCTTGTTTGCTCTGTGACCATGGTTAAATCAGTTAATGTCTCAGTATCCAGAAAAGGGGGATAGTCATAAAGTTCTGATGAGGATTAAGTAAGGAAATGAATATAAAAACTTAACTTTCAATGATGTAAAGGAAAGATAATGCTAAGATGATAATTTTTTGAGCTGGCTGCTGGACCTGCACATCCCAGATATATATATATATATATATATATATATATATTTTCTTTTTTTTTTTAAGAGACAGAGTCTCACTTTATCGCCCTTGGTAGAGTGCTGTGGCATCACATCTCACAGTGACCTCCAAATTCTGGGCTTAGGCAATTTTCTTGCCTCAGCCTCCTGAGTAGCTGGGACTATAGGTGCCTACCACAACCCCCCTTTTTTTTTGTTGCAGTTTGGCCGGAGCTGGGTTCAAACCCACCACCCTTGGTATATGGGGCCAGTGCCCTACCCACTGAGCCACAGGTGCCATCTCCGGATGTTTCTTTGAAACTAATTCACTCTGCAGTTTTATTTTTGTTTTGGGTGTATTATTTCTCCCCTTTTCCAATGCCAAGGTTTCTAACCTCAATCTTTGGAAAGTTTACTTTATTTATCCTTTTGCTTTTGGTTAGGGGCTCATGGCAGCTTTGTTTAATTGCCAAATCTTTTAGGAAATTTCTGGTCAGTGGGACTTATGTGTGCAAGCAGGAAGAGGGGGTGTGGGAAAGTGAGCGAAATTTTCTCTTTAAATTTTGAGTCTAAAATCCCAGAGGTGGGTTGTGCTAACAATTGTTAAAAACTAAAGATCAGAACAGAGTTGTTGCTTCATGCATGGGCAATCACTTGCCTCAGTTCTAGGGTAAGACGATCAACGAAGGACAAGCAAACATCACAAATTCAGGTGCCACTCTGTCACTTCTCCATGATGACATTTATTTATCCATCTGTAGTAATGTTAAAACAATCTTCTTGTTTAAAATACTTATTCTAGCTGAGTAAGCATTGCCTGTCATGATTTTAAATCTCCCTCTACTCTCTTACGGAGTAGAGAGATTGTTGTTAAAAGTCATTAAGTGCTTATCATGTACAGAAATGTTCCTGGCTTTCTTTGATGAAAAAGAATTGTTTAAGTCAAGGTCTAGTAAACAGATAAAAATGACACTAGTTATTTTAATTGAGGATTAATATAAACAATTGTTAAGTAAATACTGAAGCACTGAAAAAGCAGAAAACTGAGATACCAAAGAGAGATTAATTGCAAGAAGCAGCTCCCACTCCCAGGCCTGGAGAATCAAAGGAAGATTCTGGACAGGGGGCCCTATGGAGCTGGGGCTCAGACCTCTGGCTGTCAGGTGTTGGCATCTCTGGACAGACTGCTTTGGAAAATGTGCAGAAATGTAAAAGTGGAACCAACTGGCGCTATTAGAATTAACTGTTACTGACAGAGTAAATAGTCACTGCTGGGTTAAGTTGGCAGAAACATCATGCAAGTAGGAAGGAACAGTCTCTTTCTCTTCTTAAAAATTTTATATTAAATTGACAAATAATGTATGTATTTATGGGGTACAGTGTAATGTTTTGATATAACTCCAACCTTGAATCCTCCCTCTGGCATACATATTAGCAAAGCTTAACTGAGAATTAGCCAGAAAAGCTGAAAATGTGGTTTGCAGATACCCAGCCCCAGCAGCACGAAGCAGAATGAAATAGCAGATTGAAACGGAAAGGCATTAACTAAATTATCAGAATTTAGGGAGTAAAATTGGGGTTACAACTCATTGTACAGTGATCAAATTGGGGGTAATTACCACATAGCAATTCAAAATTAATTTTAAAAAATTGAAAAAAGAACTTAGAGGCAATCAGGTTATTCTTGTTTTGGGTATACTTTAGGTCCCACAGAAAGGCTAGCCTTTAGTATTCCAAGAACAATTGTAGCTTTGAGGGTTAAAAAAATATGAGTAGGTGATACTTGCCCAACTCTCAGATTTCCAAATTTGCCAAATTCAAATGTAAATTGGGGCAAAGATAAAAATAAGGGAAAATGGGAAAGATAGCTTTAATGAAGGATATTTAAAAGAGAAATAATATTATTCACTGAAGTTTTATTGACTGTAGTTGTCTCTTCTCTTTATTTCAATCATAATTCAATAGCTAATGTTGTGTTTGCACCTCAATTTAAAGAATTTTTAAATTTTCATCCAAGTTCTTGAAGAACTTGTCCTCCTGCCTATGGCCATTCTCTTCTCTTTGCTCTTTTCCTTTCCTCTCTTCCTCCTCTATTCCTTCTCCTAGGCCTTCTTTACCGAGTTTTACTTTCTTTTCCCTCATTTCCCTCCTCCATCTTCCTACATCCCCTCTTCCTCCAACTGTCACTATTTTACTTAGTGGCTGTTAGGTAGAAATGAGGTTTCAGACAGATTAAATTTCTTTTACGTATTTTTTTTCTGTGTTTACTAATTGTTTGGAAAAAGGTACTTCCTTGATTACACTATATTATCAGTGTAATATCCAGAATAGTAAGACATTTAATTTACCTTTGATAAATAGTTTGAAGGTAAGAGGGTATCTTTAATTTCCAATTACAAATACGAGCTTACAATGAATGTTTCTTTCCATTCGATCTTTGGCACATTCTGTTTCCTCCTGCAACTGTGTATTACCAGCAGGCATCATGTTTTGGCAGATGTGCCCAGCTTTGCTCTGTGCTGTGACCAGAACAGGGAAAAACACTTGACCTGATTGAGAATTCGTGGTTTGGGTTGAAAACATGGCCACGCTTGCCGTACCTTATTTTCTTTGCAGCATTTGTGCTTTGGAAGTGATTGTCTTTTGTGATCTCTGTGATACACATATTATAGACAGAGCGATTGTATACGTACCAGTTAGTTTAAACTTCCTTGTGACAGTCTGATGCATTAATCAGACAGGTACTATTTGAGGATTATTATACTTATTTTAAGTGAGATTTCAATTATCCAGAGATAGCCACTGCAAGCACGCCTGCTGTTTGTACCAATGTCTGACTTTGCTAATGAACATACTGTGGATATCAGAAGTGGGTTTCTCCTTATAAACAGTGGCTGGATAACAGCATGATAAATATTATAAATGGTCTGTCAGTGGTAAAGGTATTTAGAATGTATAAATTAACTGAAATGTTAGGATATAATAATCTTGTAAAGTTGAAAGTTTTTGCAGGTAAAGATACAACTCTAGGCTTGATTTCAAATCTGTTCTTTGTTCAGTCATTGATTTAGGAGTGTCTCTTGTTTGATGTTGCCCTCTTGTGTCTGTGTGGAGGCCAGGGTTGGTTTCATGGGTGTATAATCTGTGCAGCTTATTGTTTAGAAAGGATTTGTGCTTGGTTTGGTGTTACTGTCTTGAAATTCTTAATAATTTGGACAAGGTGCTTCATGTTTTTATTTTGCATTATGCCCTGTAAATCAGTTAGCTAGAGTTGGCTGAATTAATCTTTCATGCAAGGACATCAGGAAGGACAGAGTCAGGATTCCATTGAGCTTATACCACATGTAAAAGATGGAAGGAACTCTTGAACCAATTTATTTAATGAGTGCCCACATACGGGTTAAAATCTGGCTTCCAACTTGCTTCAGTTAGACTCAATGAAGTTGTGGGGAATAGTTGACACTTTGCTCCTTCACTGACTGCCATTTTCTATGAAAAAGAACCTAGAAGTTGGACAAGATAAATTTGGTTTAGATCAGTAATGTCGTCTATCTTTCAAGGGCTATACAGTTCACCACAGCATACAGAAATAAAACTTCTGATATAGCACTTTTTGTAATTTTTGTGCATAAAGTTGTATCAGAAGGTTAAAGTACAGGGCAGCTACTTTTGCCTCCAGGAAACTAAAACCAGATGATAAAAAATTAAGTTTTGTTTTATTTATTTTCCTAAAAGCTAGAATTTATCATTCTATGCATGTACCTCAGTGAGCATCATCTCTGTGTACAGTGAAACTGGAAATAGTAGTTTGAATTATGTTTTTAAATAGAGCAGTGATTTTTGAAAGGATCAGTTCATGCTTTAGGCAGTACTCTGAAAACTCAGTCTTAGAGTGAGATTTGATTTAAAACCTTGTGCATAGAGGCTGATTATGCTTAGTAACATTGATTGAGTGATGGTCTGACAGGGATCCTGGGAGATGGAGCATTACTTTACATTTTTTTAGATTTTAAATACGTCACATTTCTTCTCCCTTTCTGTTATGAATGTAATTTTTTTTTTCTGTTGGTTAGCAGGTAGAATGTGGACATACTTTCCAAATGAATGAAAACTCAGTTTGCAATGAGATGGCAAAACCACTTTGCTGGAGAAGTATAGCCTGGGGACTCATAGAGGCCTGCCTCGGGCAACATTAGAAATAAAACAGATGATGCCTCTAAGCAAGTTGGCCTCTAAGCAACATTCTATTGGCTAGAAGCTTTTAATCCTATTTTGAAAATGTATAATTCCTCTTTATACAGTCTGCTATCTGTTTTATCTGTTGGTCTGATGTTAAGTACATCTTGCTTTTTTTGCCTTTTAAAATTTTTTACCTTTAGTGGACTGAAGAGCTGAGGGTGAGTGACACAGACCTGCTTTTTCAAAGATTTACTTAGGGAACTGAAACATTAGGATGTTTTCTAACGTCATCCACCTAAAACTACTGATGTCTGTCTTTTTCTTTACAAAAGCACATTATGGCATTTGTAGAGGTGATGAAGTGTCCATTGAGGGACAAAGGCCTACTGACTCATACTGAGTCAGAGATGATCAGTAGGATCCATCACCCCTTTCTCTCTCCTGTGAATGAATATGAGACTATGACTGAATATAAGAAAGGATAGGAAGCACAACTCATTTCTCTTTCCATTTTGAATATAGATTCTATTGGTTGCTTATAGTGTGAGAAATTTCACATTTAAGTAGATTAGGTAAACTGAACAATAGGAACATAAAATAGCAAAACGTGAAAATCAACTTTCTCAATTTCTTCATTTTGTTTGGCCTTACATGTCAGTTGTGGGTATGTTCATTTAGAATAAAGAAACATATTAAGTTTTATAGCTAAAGTTGTATTTTTTCTCTTTAATCAGCTTCTGTGGATTTTAGATAACAGCATTTCAACCTTGTGTTCCTATGTTAATTTTAGAGATAATCGGTACTGAGGTTTCCTTTTTCTTAATGTATCCAGTACTAAACTGTCTATAGTTTATTAGACCTACTTTACAACGGCCATGCACAGAGAAAATAGAGTGCTTTATTTAGATAAAGGCCATGTATTATCATAAGAAGAACATGTCACATACTGCAGTCAGCATTTTTAATAGCGATAATAAATGTGGCAGTATGTCAACGCTTAGCACATAATTTAATACTAGTAATTATATACCCACAAACCTCATACAAATAAGCACATACTTTTAGTTCAAGCAGACAAATATGTCTCACTAAGTGATTGTGGGTTTTCAAACATTTCATCAGAAAAATATTTTTTATTTTAACATTGTATGGTGTCAGGTCAAAAGACTTTCTTCAGAATACATTTTATTCAAGGGGAACCTTAATAAATAGATTTTATGAGAAAGTCACAGGGTCAGATGTATTTACAACTCTGAACTGTGACCAAGTCAAAAGAGCCTGTAATGATCACGTAAATGAAAAATCATGATTATATAATCTTCATGGCTTTCACAAAGTATTTTTTTCCTTAATGTTCCCTAAGTGTTTATGCCTTTTTTAAAAATGGAAAACTATAGGAGAATCTAAGGGGGAAATTCAGTAATGAGTGTTTCTAACTGGTCATTTATATCTTAGTGGAATCCAAGATGTTATAGAAAGGAAAGGAGGCAGGGCATATAATACACTTGTTTTTTAAACCTTTATTTTGAATACTTTCAACCTTAAAGAAAAGTTGCAAGGATAGCACAAAGAATCTTGTTTAGCCTTCACCTAAATTCTCCAAGTGTTAAGCATTTCATCATATTTGCCTTTTCTTTCTTTCTATCTAAATATCTATCATCTACCTTCTATTTATTTCTACCATTTATTGTCCTTCTTTTATTTATTTTCACTGGAGAATATGTCACAGATGTTGTACCCTATTATTACTAAATACTTATTCAATGTTTATTTCCTACCCATTGTAATATGGCATATATGTCAAAATCAGAAAATTGACATTGAAATGCTATTTCCATATAACTCCCAAACCCCATGTACATTTTAGTGATTGTTCCAATAATATCCTTCATAGCAATAGGAAAAAAAAGAAGGAGGAGGAGAAGGAGAAAAAAAGTGATACAATGGCAAAACTTCTATTTTCCTTTCTTTTATTTCTGGTCCAGGAATCAGGATCAGGAGTTTCACTTAATACCATGTATCTTTATTTTCCTTCAATATGGAGAAATTCTTCATTATTTATTTGCATCTTGATATAGAATTGTACAAACCAATTATTTTGTACAATGCCTCTGAGTTTGGCTTTGTCTAACGTTTCCTCATGCTAAGAATCAAAACATGTATTTTTGGCAAGAATATTATAGAAGTGATGTTATTTTCTTCCTAGTATATTACATCAGGAAACATGTAACTTCAGTTTGTGCCATTATTGTTCATGTTAGCTTAGTGTCCACCTGGTTTTCTTACTTTATAGTTAATTAATCAGTATTTCATACCTATTAATAAATAATTAATATTCATTTTGTGGGAGACACTTTGAACCTGAGAAAAATTCTGCCCCACTCATTAGTTTTACCATCCTTTAGATGCTAAATTTTAGCATTCAAAGTTTTAGTATCTTTTAGATGCTGATTTTTGTCTGAACTACGATTTTACTTTAAACTTTACTTATTTATTTTTTTTAAGGCAGAGTCTCACTCTGTGCCCTGGGTAGAGTACCATGGCATCATAGCTCACAGCAACCTCAAACACCTGGGCTCAGGCAACACTTTTGCCTTATCCCCCCTAGTAGCTGGGACTATAGGCACTCTTCACAAGGCCTGGATAATTTTTCTATTTTTAGTAGAGGTAGGATCTTGCTTTTTGCTCTAACTGGTCTTGAACTACTGAGCTCAGGCGATTCACCTCAGCCTTCCAGAGTGCTAGGATTATAAGTGTGAGCCACTGAGCCTGGCCTGAACTAATTATTGTAAGATGGTTGCCCACTGGTAATTTACTAATTCTATCATTTTCTTCTTTAGCTATGAGCTGAAATTTTATGGGAAGTAGAGCGTTCTCTTTCTTTCTTTCTCTCTTTCTTTCTTATCTCATTCTTTTTTTTCTCTCTCTCCTTTTTCCCTCTCCCAGTTTTCCTTTCTTTTTTCAGTATGAACTATAGATTTCTGTTTTAATCAATGTATCATGATGTAATTATTTTAATACTCAAAATGTTCCAGGTTTGAGAAATTGGATGTCTCTTGAAGCTGGCTCCAGAGTCCTTTTTATAGGTCTTCATTATTTATTGATACTTCCTTCCTGGTGAAAAAATATGTTCTAGTCTCACCATGAGTCATGTAAATACCACCACAATCAAGGCATAGAACATTTTATCATTTCCAAGAATTCTCTTATGCTCTTGCATAGTCAGTCCTTCTCATGCCAACTCAGCACTCCAGCAACCACTGACTTGTTTGCTACTGCTATGCTGTTGCCTTTTCCAGAACCTCATTTGAATGTACTCACACAGTATGTAGCCTTTTGAGTCATCTTTTTTCACTCTGCACATTGAATTTGAGATTTATCCATGTTGTTGTTATATCAATAGTTTTTCTTTTAATTGCTGAGTAGTATTTCATTATGTGAGCATACCGCAGTTTATCTATTCACCGGTTGATTGTTATTTGGGTTGTTTCCAGTTTTGCGGAATTACGAAGACGGTAAAATTTGTGTGAAGGTTTTCTTTGAGAGATATGTTTTCATTTCTCTTGAGTAAATGCTTAGAATGAGATTTAATTTTAAGTGTTTAATTTTATAAGAAACTACAAAACTGTTTTCAAAGTGTGTCATTTTTACATTCCTATCAGCAAAGTATGAGAGTCTCAGTTTCTTGTCAGTCTTGCCAGTACCTGATAATTTAAAATAATTAGCTATTCTAAGAGCTGTATTGTGGTATCACACTGTGGTTTTAATTTATATAATAATTTCTAGTTATTAATGATGTGGTTCATCATCGTTGATCAACACATCAGAATGTGGTTATGCATGTGGTTTTGCTTATCATCTGGTTTTTCTGTATTATCCTTTTTGGTAAAGCATCTGTTAAAATCTTCTTTATGGTGTCATATATTTTCTTATTATTGAGTTGTGAGAGTTAGAAATATTTTGGATACTAGTCCTTCTCAGATAAATGTTTTGCAAATGTTTTTTCATAGTCTATGATTTGTCTTTTGATTTCCCTAAAATTATCTTTGGAAGAGCAGAGAAGTTTTCAAATTTGACAAAGTCCAATTTATTGATTTTCTTTCATAATTTATACCTTTAGTATTCTAAAAAAATTTTGTGAGACACAAGGTTGCAAAGATTTTCTCCAAAATATTTTTTCTAAGGGTTATATTTAGGAGGTTGTATATGGTGCAAGGGATGAGTCAAGGGTAAGTTTTTCTTTTCTTTTTTCTTTTTTACATAAAGATTTCTAGTTGTTTCAGCACCAGTTGCTAATGAGGTCACCATATCTCCATTGCATATTGTGGTGCATTAAAATAAAAACAGTTGACCTTATTTGAATGGGCCTGTTTCTGGACTCTTCTAGCTAATTGATGTGTGTATATTTATTTGCAAAGACCACATTGTTATTATAGCTTTATAATAAGTTTTTTTTTTTGTGGTTTCATAGCTTTATTTGATGTTTCAATGATCATTGGTTAGTTTTTATCTACATTGACTTTCTGTAAATATTTCAAAGTAACTAGATAACCAAAGTATGAGGTAACCAAAGCACAGAGCTTGTTTGGTGAATATTCATCTTTATTATGTTTTCTGGACAACTGCATGTGTGTATTCCTTATTCCTTTGTCCCCCACAGCTTTGTTGACTCTGGTGTCAAGGCATACACCTATAGTCTCTACTTTTTCTTTTTTTTTTTTTTGAGACGGAGCCTCAAGCTATCCCCCTGGGTAGAGTGCCATGGCATCACAGCTCATAGCAATCTCCAACTCCTGGGCTCAAGCGAGTCTCCTGCCTCCACCTCCCAAGTAGCTGGGACCACAGGC
>CAUYQV010146152.1:0-10747 GCA_963574575.1 Galagoides demidoff | reverse complement strand
ATTTCACCAGAATATGAGTTTTATATTATTTTTGTTAATTTTATAATGTTAAACTGTAATAATAACAAATAATTGCTGAGAAGTGATTATGGAGAACTGCTTATCAAAGTTTGCATTGTTGTCAGGCCCTGCCCTGCCCCGTCCCCTGCCCTGCCCCCCTGTTGTCCCGCCTTACCAATGTTAAATCTGGTCACCCTAAGATAGTATGAACAGACAACTCTACATGTCTGAGGCTGGGGGCCTGTGGGGGTTGCACAGAGGGGAGGGGAGCAGGATTTTACCCTCTTATAGAAGCCAAGGGAAGAGAGGAAAATGCCTTGGAGGACAAGCGAAAGAGGAAAAAGAAATAACTACACTGAATTAAATCCACATAGATCATTACATTTGCACCTCCAAGTAAATTATACATAGAGATGTAGAAGCTCTGAGAGAAGGGATCCTCAGATGTGTGGGTGGAGGCATCCTGGTGCCAAGAAGCCTTCTCAGTGTGACGCCCAGCTGATTTTTTGTTTTGGGGGTTTTTTTGAGACAGAATCTCAAACTGTTGCCCTGGGTAGAGTGCCGTGGCATCATAGCTCATAGCAACCTCCAACTCGGGCTCAAGCGGTCCTCTTGCCTCAGTTTTTCTATTTTTAGTAGAGGTGGGGCCTTGATTTTACTCAGACTAGTCTGGAACTTGTGAGCTCAAGCAATCCACCCCCTTCAGCCTCCCAGAATGCTAGGATTATAGGCCTGAACCACCTCGCCAGACCTGTTTTTGTTTATGAAACAAAATCTCTGTTGCCTCAGGCTACGGTGCTGTGGCGTCACAGCTCACAGCAACCTAAAACCCTTGGGCTCAAGTGATTCTCTTGCCTCAGCCTCAGCCAAGTAGATGGGACTACAGGTGCCTACCGCAACACCCAGTTATTTTTAGAGATGGGAGTCTTGCTCTTGCTCAGGCTAGTCTCAAACTCCTGAACTCAAGCAATCCACCCACTTTGGTCTCCCAGAGTGCTAGGTTTACAACCATGAGCCACCACGCCCAGTCATGCTGCTCAGTTTTAATCAGTGTGTAAAAACTGTGGGTGCAGCTGAGGACATGTACTATTTCAATGATTCTCTTCCAGGTGGAACATTGACCAGTGAGGTTCAGGGCAGGGGCCTAGGGCCGGATTCGGCCTTACTTAGAGCCAAAAGAATTGTATTAATAGCATAATGTCAATCCAAGACAAACAATATACTTTGCTGGCATTTGGAAAATTCCGCCCTGTGAGTATGAAGGCACCACGAGAGTGGCGATTCGTTATGAGAGGCCCCCAAA
This sequence comes from Galagoides demidoff, assembly GCA_963574575.1. Classification (NCBI taxonomy): domain Eukaryota; kingdom Metazoa; phylum Chordata; class Mammalia; order Primates; family Galagidae; genus Galagoides; species Galagoides demidoff. The sequence goes on along the minus strand of CAUYQV010146152.1, from coordinate 9,444 downwards.
GTTTTGAGTGGGGATAATGACATATGCCATTAAAGCTATAGAAGTGTTCTGTGAGATGGGACATCAGCCCCCAGACTAGAGGACTGCCACTTGGGATATAGTCTTGTCATTTCATTAAAGTCACCTTCAATACTTCTTGGCTTCCCTGGAGTTTGTGAATGTTTCTTTGTTTTTTCTGCTTTAATTCTTATTTTTGAAATAATTTCAAATTTGTAAGAATAGCACCCAGATTCACAAGTAGTTAATTTGCCACATTTGCTTTATCATTCTGTGTACACACATATTTTTTCCTAAACAATTTGAGACTGAGTTGAAAATGCTTCCACTAAGTATGTGTGGAAGTATTTAGGAAAAACAAAGAACAAAGACACTCTTTTATATGACTGTATTACAGTGATCAAAATTAGGACATCTAGGCCAGGCGTGGTGGGCTGAAGCCTGTAATCCTAACACTGGGAGGCCAGAACAGGTGGACTGCTTGAGCTCATAGGTTCGAGACCAGCCTAAGCAAGAGTAAGACCCTGTGTCTAAAAATAGCTGGGTGCTTGTAGTCCCAGCTACTTGGGAGGCTAAGGTAAGAGAATCACGTAAGCCCAAGAGTTTGAGGTTGCTGTGAGCTATGATGCCACGGCACTCTACCAAAGGCGGCAAAGTGAGACTCTGTCTCAAAAAAGGAAAACAACAACAACAACAAAATTAGGACATTTAACATGGATGCAGTATTACCAACAAATACAGACTTTGCATTCAAATTTTGCCAGTTGTCCTAATATCTCCTTACACTTAACAGTGCTGTCCCATGGGACTTTCCACAATGATGGAAAAGGCTGTTGAGCGCTTAAAATGTGCCAAATCAATTTTTAATTTAATTTTAAATAGCCACGTGTCCCATGTGGATAATATGTTAACACAGTGGACAGCACAGATTTATGCCAAATTCCCACCCTGCCTTTGTTCCATCTTCCTGGGTTTTAAATAAATAATTTGAGAACTCAGGCCTGTGGACACAGTTCCTCTCTCTCAGAAGTCTCTCACTGGGGGCCCACACACTGAGGGAGGCTGTCAGGTGTGCTTGGTATAGCCAGCATGGTGTTTTCTTAAAAAGATGTTGATTGAGTTGCCTGTGCTTAAAAGCGTGCAGTGGCTAGGCGCCAGCCATATATACCTAAGGTGGCGGGTTCGAATCCAGCCTGGGCCTGCCAAACAACAATGACAGCTGCAACCAAAAAAATATCCGGGCATTGTGACGGGCACCTGTGGTCCCAGCTACTTGGGAGGCTGAGGCAGGAGACTCGCTTGAGTCCAGGAGTTGGAGATTGCTGTGAGTGATGCCATGGCACTCTACCCAGGTGGACAGCTTGAGGCTCTGTCTCAAAAAAAAAAAAAAAAAAAAAAAGCATGCAGTTTCTCACAACATTTGCAATGTCTGACTTTCATGAAGAATCGGAAGGCCTGGAGGCAGGGTTGCCTCCTCCCTCCGGCCCACCCCACTGTCACATGGGCCTTAGGGTCCTCAAAGCCCTTCCCAGCCCCACCCTGGGAGGGCATCTGGAGTCACCTGAGGTCTGACTTACAGGCACCCCCAGTGTACTCCCTTCTCACCTGAGGTCTGACTTACAGGCACCCCCAGTGTACTCCATTCCCCCTTAGGGAATGAGGCCAGGCTGAGAAAATGCTTCCTGGGGGTGATGCCAGTGCCCACCATCCAGAAAGGTGACTAGAGCTGCAGCATGTGGACTGTACCTCATTTCATATGAATTAACAAAAATTATTTTCTCTGGGCCAAGTGTGATAGCTCACACCTATAATCCTAGCACACTGGGAGGCCAAGACAAGAGGATGCTTCTGATCAGGAGTTCAAGACCAGCTTGTATAAGAGTGAGAATTTGTCTCTACTAAAAATAGAAAAACTAGCCTGGCATCTTGGCAGGTGCCTATAGTCTCAGCTACTCAGGAGTCTGAGACAGGAGAAGTGCTTGGACCCAAGAGTTTGAGGTTGCTATGAGCTTAGGCTGACACCATGGCATTCCAGCCCAGGCAACAGAGGGAGACACTGCCTAAAAATATATGTACATATATTTTTTTTTTCTCTAAGTCTCTCCCAGTCACTAAGGCTAAATTATAATAATTCCCTCCTGCTCTCCCCATTGGTAATGAGGGAGAAGTCGAGGTTTGACACCATGGCAGGTAAAAACAGTACCTTCTCTTTATACCCTGTGGTGAGGGGTGTGAATTCTGCTCCCAGAGGTTCTGCTCACAACACCCACCACTCCTGCAAGATTTGCCTGTGAAGCACAAAACAGCCTGTGCTCTGGAGGTATATGTGCGGTTTTTCTAATGAACTGTTAATTTTAAAATAGTTTTTAAAGTTATGGAAGTGTTGTGATGATAATACAGAGAGTTCCTGTCTACCTGGCACCAGTTACCTCTGACATCTTACATGAGAAAGATGAATTTGAGGCCAGTAATGAATCAGTATGGATACAATGATGAGTAAAGTATGTGCCTTACTCAGATTTCTTTCATTGTTACCTAATATCCTTTTTCTGTCCCAGGATCCCATCCGGACACCACATGGCATTTAATCCTTAGGTTCCTCTTGGCTATGACAGTTTCTCAGACTTTCCTTGTTTTTGATGATCTTGACAGTTTTGAAGGGTATTGGTCTGGTATTCTGTAGAGTGTCCTTCAATTAGGCTTTGCTTGTTGTTTTTCTTTTTCTTTTTTTTTTTGAGACAGAATCTCACTGTGTCACCCTGGGTAGAGTGGTGTCATAGCTCACAGCAACCTCAAACTCTTGAGCTCAAGTGATCCTTTTGCTTCAGCCTCCCAAGTAGCTGGGATTATAGGTGCCTGCTGTGATGCCCAGCTAGTTTTTCTATTTTTAGTAGAGACAGGGTCTTGCCCTTGCTCAGGCTGGTCATGAACTCCTGAGCTCAAGTGAGCCACCCGCCTCAACCTCCCAGAGTGCTGGGATTACAGGTGTGAGCCACCTTGCCCAGCTGTGTTGAAGTAAAGTGCCATTTTTACCACATTATATCAAGGGCACATAGTATCAATATATGTGACTTAACACCTCACTAAGTGCAGCCCAGACTTACAGAGTAGGGAGTCATGCCCCATAGCCAGAGGACAGAGTGTTTATGTGAAATATTTGCAATTCTTCCTCACTGGACCACTGTCTAATTCTCCTTTATTTATTTATACTACCATGTTTCCCCGAAAATAAGACCTACCCAAAAAATAAGCCCTAGCAGGATTTCTATGCATTTGTTAAATATAAGCCCTACCCCTTAATAAGACCAGGCATTTTGGCGTGGAGAGGAAGACATCCCCTGAAAATAAGCCCTAGTGTGTCTTCTTGAGAAAAAATAAATGTAAGACAGTGTCTTATTTTTGAGGAAACATGGTAGTATAGACTCATAGGTATTTATATTGGGGGTTATGATCCAATACTACTCTATTTTATTGCTCAGATTGTTCCAGCTTTAGCCCTTGGGGGCTCTTCCAGTGGGCTCCTGTGTCTCTTTGATGTGCTCCCATCATTGTGGAGTTGTTTTTGTGTTAGCCCTTCCTTACTTTCTGGCATTACTGGTGCTCCATACTCATCTTGTATATTTCCTGCTCCAGTCCTAGAATGAATAATTTCTCTAATTTCTCTGATACTTTTATTGGGAAACAATTTGTTTGTTTGTTTGTTTTTAAGACAAAGTCTCACTCTGTCACTCTGGTGGGTAGAGTGCCATGGTGTCATTATAGGTCACAGCAACCTTGAACTCCTGGGCTCAAGTGATCCTCCTACCTTAGTTTTTCTATTTTTTGGTAGACACGGGCTCATTCTTGCTCAGGCTGGTCTCAAACTCCTGAGCTCAAGCAATCCACCCAACATGGCCTCCAAGAATGCTAAGATTACAGGCATGAGCCACCATGCCTGCCCTTGGAGAATGTTTTTTTTTTTTTTAATTGAGTCTCACTTTGTCACCCTCAGTAGAATGCCATGGCATCATAGCTCACAGCAAATTCCAACTCTTGGGCTCAGGTGATTCTCTTGCCTCAGATTCCCAAGAAGCTGGGACTACAGGCGCCTGCCACAACACCTGGCTATTTTTTTTGTCTGTTTATTTTAGCAGGCCAGGTCAGATTCAAACCCACCAGCCCCATATGGCCAGCATCCTAACCACTAAGCTACAGGTGCCCCACCTGGAGAATTAGAATCAGAGATCTAGCTGCTAACCATACTTACTATAACTGATGATTCAGTTGACAGAGCAAAGAAATGTATAAAAAGATCTCTACATATCATAGAACCTCCATGGTTGACCACCTCCTTAAGTTGACCTAATTTCATAGACTGGACATGCACCACATATATGTATCAGTATAGTAGGCCTACTTCCTTATGTTGACCCCATCTATATGTTGACCAGTTGGTTACAGTCCCTTGGGTGGTCAATTTACAGAGGTTCTACTGTATTTCTATATGAAAACAGGAGTTTTCATACTATCTCCCATTCTAATTCATTACCACGTGGATATGTCTTCTTAGGAACCTCTTGGCTACGACAGTGACAAATCTGGTTCCTACCTTCCATTTAATTAATTGTTTGATTTCAGTATACGTACAGTATATAGCAGTATTAAAATTGCTAACCTAGGCTCGGCGCCTGTGGCTCAAGCGGTTAAGGCGTCAGCCACATACACCTAAGGTGGCAGGTTCGAATCCAGCCCAGGCCCACCAAACAACAATGATGGCTGCAACCAAAAAATGGCCGGGCGTTGTGGCGGGCGCCTGTGGTCCCAGCTATTTGGGAGGTTGAGGCAGTAGACTCGCTTGAGCCCAGGAGTTGGAGGTTGCTGTGAGCTGTGGTGAGGGGAACAACTTGAGGCTCTGTCTCAAAAAAAAAAAAAATTACTAACCTACTCCCCACAGAAACAATTTTGTTAACTAGAGCACAGTTGCCTTTAGTCTTACAGATTCCACTCATTTCCAGAGTTACTTGAGTTAGTACATTTTTCCTTCAACCCCTTCAGTGAAGGTTTTCATATATTTGTATACAGTGAGTTTGATTAGTCATATTCAACATTCCATTCAGGTATTTGCCAACCTCCTAAATGATTTTTTGAGTCTGGGGCATACATTCAGCTTCACTCTTTGTGCTGTACAGTCCTATGGATTTTAGCAAATGCACAGTAAGCACTGTGTATCCACCACTACAGGACCATACCGAGTAATTTCACTGCCCTACAAATCCCTTGTGTTTCTCCCATTCAGTCTTTCCCACGTCTGCTGCCTACCACTGATATTTTTCTTGTCTCCATAGTTTTGTAATATAATTAGAATGTTATACAATTGGAATCATGCACAATGAAGCTTTTTCACACTGGCTTCTTGTACTTAGCAATATGTATTTAAGGTTCATTCATGACTTTTTAGGGCTTGATAGCTCATTTCGTTTTATTGCTGAATAATATTCCATTATATGGCTGTACCACAATTCAGTTTATCCATTCTCCTATTAAAGGGTTTCTTGGTTGCTTTCAGTTCTCCCCAACCATGAATAAAGCTCCTATAAACATTTATATGGAAATTTGTATGTGGACATGAGTTTTTAAGTCAGTTAGATAAATACCTGGAAGCGGGATTGCTGGGTCCTATGGTAAGGCCGTGTTAGCTTTGTGAGAAACTGCTAGACTGTCCTCCAAAGTGGCTGTATCCTGCTGAATTTCTACCAGTAATGAATAAAAACTCTTATTCTTCCATATCCTCACTGTATGCATTTAAGTGAAATCTTAAGCCCTCCCAGCTGATTGGATGGACCCCATCTTGACCAACGGGACCCCACAAATAGCCTAAAGTTGAGTTGCTGGCCGTGAGAATGGGGATCAGCCATGCCTTCTCATGTTCCACTCCCTTCTTGGAGATGACCTTCTAACTTAATGGGCCTAAGAGGAAGCTTAAATCACACCTACAGGTCATCAATTTATTTAACAGAACTCTTGAGTCTGGGTATATGTTTGATGGCTTGTCTCTGATTAACAGACTTCCTTATCTTACTTAAACATTCCAAAGACCTTAGACAAAGCCTTGTTTCTTTACTCAATCACAAATCAAAGAATCTTTAAACCCACCTATAACCTACAATCTTTTGCTTTGAGACATTCTACCTTCTTAGATCAAATCAATGTATGCCTTCCATGTATTTATTTATGACTTTCTGTGTAATTCCTGTCTCCCTGAAATGTATCAAACCAAATTGTAATCCAACTATGGCAAGACCATGTGTTTAAGGCTTCCTTGGACATTGCTCTCCTGGGCGTGGTCCCATATACTCAAGTCAGAATAAACTTTTAAATTATTTTACAAAGTTTGGGTTCTTTTCCATTGACACCAGTAATTTGTATTGTTAGTCTTTTATTTTTTAGCCATTCTAATAGGTATGTAGTGATAAGTAATTGTTTTAATTGGAATTTTTTTTTTTTAAACAGAGCCTCACTTTGTCACCCTCAGTAGAGTGCCTTGGCGTCACAGCTCACAGCAACCTCAAACTCTTGGGCTTAGTTGATTCTCTTGCCTCAGCCTCCCAGGTAGCTGGGACTACAGGTGCCTGCCACAATGCCTGCTATTTTTATGTTGTTGTTGTCATTGTTGTTTAGCAGGCCTGGGCTGGGTTCGAACCCTCCAGCCCTGGTGTGTGTGGGCCCCAGTGCCCTAGCCACTGAACTATAGATGCTGAGCCTAATTGGAGTTATTTTTAAATGTGGAACTCTATGCCTGAGAAAATGAGATATCCTATAATATAAAACTATGTGGAAATAGAATATAAAAAGAATCAGAAAACAAATTAAGTAAAAAGAACAGAAAATAGGTATTTTCAGATGCCTGGAGAAATTTATTACTATACGTCTATATTAAATTTAACTTCATGTTGCAAATATAGTTTCTTTTCTCTTTAAAAAGGAAGCATACAATATTATTTCAAGAGACAAAATTTTTCTGTCTTCAAATTTAAGTAGACATTTATCTTATACACTTTAAACTAATAGACATCAGATGTCATAAAAGACGGTGTCTTCAACCAGTTTTACAACTGTAGCAACATGCCTCAGGCAGAAATTCCTTCTATCTGCCTTCCATCTCCCACCACTGTTGCTTTCTAAGAGTTACGGTTAGCTGAAATGGTGAGTAAGAGCATTAGTGTTTCTGAAAAATTTTAGAACAGGCATGACAATCTGGACATAATAAACTCTGAGAAATACCTGTGAATGAACCAAATGAAGATGGTATAGACACCACCTCATTTGGTAATAGGATCTGGGCCTGTGTGGTTTCTGCCCAGTGGTCCCTAAATCTATTATGATTCTCCTGTAGTAATCAATAAGAGAATAAAAAGCTTATCTGCTGTGACCCCAACAGGTTTCTTTCTACTGAATTTTTAACTCGAAATTTTTTACTTTCCATTTTGCTAGTCTTTGGAGAAGAGTCTGACGTTTAAGTTTTTTTTTTTTAGGTATGGTAGTCTATCTCTGATGGATAGAGACTCCTGGGTTTGGGGGGATCTCTGAAATTGCGATCTCTCTGCTCTGGGTTTTGTGTTGGGATGGCTGAGTACACAGTGTTACTGCTAAGCAATCACTGTTCACCCAACAACTGTGGAAAGGAGCCAGGGGTTTGGAATGAATACGTACCATGAGCCATGACTCCTTTACCTGAAATTAAAAGGAGCAAAAACGGTCTTGATAATATTTCAAGTTAATTTCCACAGTATTGTTGGAAGACAGGAGAGCAGTGGGAGGAAGTGCAGTTACCGGACAGCCTATTTGTCTGTCCTGGCCATGAGGGAGAGAAGCAAGTGAACTAACCTTGCTAAGTGCACTCTTTATAAAGCCTCTATGCAGAGTGCACTGTCCAAAAAAAAGAAAGAAAAAGAAAGGAAGGAAGAAAAGAAAGAACAAAGAGTGTCAGCAGCTATTTAGACAGTAAGACAATAATTCTCTTTGCAGAGTGTCCATTTACACCAATTAGCTGTGAAACTTTCCAAAGCTAGTAAGATATTAAATGTGTTTTGTTGAAGGAAGAAGCTGATTAGTCTTTGGTTTGATTTTTAATGTAGAAGTACATAGCTTAAATTTTGGAAGTAATTTCCACCCAAAGCCCTGTGGCTACATGATTGGACTCGTGAAGGAAGTAGAGACCAGTGCCCACAATAGTGGTTGTGAAGCATGACTTCTCCTCTGGATTGGGTTCATCACAATTTCCCAGTGTTTATAGGGAGCCCCTCTCCGCGCCCCCCCCCCCCGCCCATTTGTCTCTCAGAACCCTTTATTTTCCACAAACAGCTGTCATGGCTATTTTTGTGGGAAAATACCAGTTTTCATTCTGGTAAGCATGCCAGGCCTTTCCACATAACCCTTATAAAGGAAAAACCAACTGCTCTATATTTTCACAACACTCCATACTTTCAGAACACTTCACTTCTCACACCATCTACCTGGAGTTAGCATCAGATCCCACAAGTTCTGGGCTCAGTCCCGCAAGACTGGCCTCATTAAAGATGCCAATTGCTACCCCAGGTTGTCACCATCCAGCTATAAATCAGAGGTTATCACAACCCCCTTCTTAGGTTTAATCATTTGCTAGAATTGCTTGCAGAACTCAGAAGAATACTTACTTTTGTTTATTGGCTTATTACAGAGGATATTACAAATGATACCAATAAAGAACCAAATGAAGAGATGATAAGATCTGGAAGGATCGACGCACAGGAGCTTCTACCCCTGTGTAGCCGGCGTGTGACCCCCCTGTTGGCAGGTGGATGGTCAACAGTGCAGAGGCTCCCCGAATCCTGCCTTTTAGGGATATTTGTGGTGGCGTCATCACATAGGCATGATGGATTATTAACTTACTCTCCAGCCCCTCCCCCCTTCCTGGAGAATGGGAGTGGCCAGTCCCCAGCTAGGAGATCACCCAGAGTCACTTCACTAAAAGAAAAGATGTTCCTGGCATCTAGGAAATCTCAAGGGATTTAGGAACTCTGTGCCGGTATTGGGGGAAGAGACCAAATATATGTTTTTTTTATTCTGTCCATACCCTTCACACATGATTTATGCCAGTAGTCAATAATTAACTTTCATAAAACTTACAGATAGCCAATATAGAACTATATGGGGGTTTTTTTGTGTGTTTTGTTTTGTTTTTGCCATTAAAATGGCTTTATTCCACCTGGGTGCAGGTAGGGTAAGATTTCCAACCAGGTCAGGAGGAAATCCACATGCGGTCAATGGCAAACAGGGTTTTAAAGGTCAGGAAGATGGGGGTCGGGGCATTCCCTTCCCTGGTTGGGCATCCCCTTTCCTGGGTTGTAGGGATGGAGCTTGGCCCATTTACCTTTCCCAAGTGGGCATTTGGTGGGATAGGATAGGGGATTAACCCATTTACCTGTCTTA